>PITA01013881.1:0-42159 GCA_004023965.1 Spilogale gracilis
CTATCCAGCTCCCCAAGCACCAGGGATAAGGCTAACCTGCCTCATAGTCACGCCAACTTCAACTCCTGGTCTGTTTTCTCCAGCTTCTAACACAAAGGGTCTCAACCCTCGTGCAGCCAGCCAGATATTTAGTACCTTCCTTGGCCCTGGAGCTCAGCTTGCTTTCCCAATACCCACAGGAAAAGGGGGCAGCAGGCAGCAGAGTCAACTTGCTGTACCTCCTTCCAAGAACAGAAAGTAGAAAGTTCTGTCTCTCCTGCAGGATGGCCAGTGTTGGGCTAAGGTATGGGGAAGGAGCAGAGACCCAGACAGGAAGGGAGAGGAGGCTCAACTGTCCAGGAGTACTGGGGAAAGGCTCTGTCCATATTCCCGGGCCCTGCTGCACTCCCTGCCTTCTGTCCTTCCTTTCCCTAGAAAGGGCAAGGGAGCCTAACAGTATGAGGGACCTGAATCCAAATGCATCCCTACCATTTAGTATCCGTGGACTCTTCGGTAAGGTTTCTAATGTCTCATTTGTAACAGACAATCCACTGAGTCATCAACAAATGTTAATATTAAGTTCCTACCATGAGGCAGGCACTGATTTAGGTGCTAGGGATAGAACAATATGTGAAACAGCCAAAAATATTCCCAGGTATGGAAATTACAATAAAGGCAGGGAGAGGTACAGCATAAATGATAATAGTACCCACAGGGTCGTTGGGAAGGCTGAATGGGATTATGTGTAAAGCCTAAGACATAAGACCTGGTAAATGACAAGGGATCAACCTTTTGTACCCACTGTTAGTAGTGGGCCATTGGCTAAGGGGAAAGAAGAGCCATGCCAGCCTTGGGAGGCCCTGGGTATACAGGGAGGAGGGAGGGTCCCCCAGTAACACAGGGCTGGCTCTGGCCATGCTCAGAGTCACGGAGAGACACCCAGGACCCTTAGGAGGAAGAAGAGTCCCACCGACCACCAACCAACTTATGTGGCAAGGGAAGTGGTAGTTCATTCGAACTTGTAAGCAAAGCAAGGAAATGTAAAAGGTCCCCAAGACAAGCCCATGTAACATATCAATAACCAGCAGGAAAGGAGTCTTCATTCAGGGAAGGCATATGTACACTGCCTCAGCAGGAAAAGGTGTAAGGTACTCGCCGGGAAGGCCACACTGCCTCACTCTGCGTCACCTGTACCGTGCTCGCTGCAAATGCGAACCGGGCAAGCAGAGGACGGGCACATCTTCCTCCTCGCCCACCCGCACTCGCAACATTTCTTATTCGTCAGAGGGCACACGCAGCAGCTGCCTCCTCAGCCGAGACCCCAGTAACAGCTACTCAAGTGCCCAAGACCCATGTCCTCCCCCGAGTGTGCAATTCAACGCCGGCTACCGACCAGGGCGTCTGAGGTGACCGCGACTGACACAGCACGACCCAGCTCCTAAAAGGTGAAAGTCACCAACCTGAAAGAAACCTTTTGATTTTCTTTCCCTAGTTGTTCAAACACACTGGGCAACAAGTCTTTGAATATTGACTTTCAAATGAAAATAAACACAAGGGAGGCAGCTCAGAGTCAGCAGATACGAGCCCCAGGGCGCCTGTGCACTAGGGAGGCAGCAGGAAGCCCAGGAGGCGAGACAAACAACCCCAGCAAGCTTACACAGCATCCCCCCTAAATGCTGGGCTCCTCGGACACCCGCCAGAAGGCAGTGTTGCCCCAGGTGTTCCTTATTTTTTATTAATATTAAATTCCCAGATTCCCTCACATGCCTTATAATGCACCTCTTAAGAAGACAGGACTCTGTGTTCTGCAGACTACATGGTATCTAATGTTTAGGAAATAATGACCACCCCCAATAACGACAACTTTCATCAGCAAAGTGAAAAAAACTAGAAACCAGTATTACAATTGCAAAAGTGCTGACTTTTTTCCAAGTATTAAATATGCATGCCATGGTTACTTTCAAATGGACTTACTGCGTTTTCAACTGAGTGATGAGATAAAAAAAATGTATTCCTTAGTTGTTATTGACATATTCCATTTAACAGATTTCAAAAAATGAAAACGTTTATGTCAGACACTTGATTATTTTGACTTTGGGCATTAATTAATTTACATCTATATATAATATATAACCAATATATATTGATTATATAGTATATAATCAACATTACTTCGACTCTCTATTTTTTACTAAAGCATCATCCCCATCTTTCCAAAAGAGCTTTGCTCTGTCCTTTAAAACAGAGATTTGAGCTTCTATTTTTTTTAAGTTTAGAGAAAAGCAGGGTTGCTCACTCAGTTTTATATTAATTTTAGAAATCAAGTTAAGAATGCCAATGTTAGAACAAAGACAGGTTCATCATTACAAATTTGGATAATGAAGTATCAATTATCATTTATCAATTTAATAAGGATTTTAAGAGTTAACATACCTAATACTGGCAAGCTTAAAATCAAGCATCCTTAATTGGGTGCACTTTTTTTTAAGGTTTTTATTTATTTATTTGTCAGAGACAGCAGCAGGCAGAGGGAGAAGCAGGCTCCCCACTAAGCAAGGAGCCTGATGCAGGACTCGATCCCAGGAACCTGCGATCATGACCTGAGCCAAAGGCAGATGCTTAACTGACTACACTACCCAGGTATCCCTCAACTGGGTGCTCTTAAATGGGTAAAGAACATTTACACTGCCACTCAGCCAAAATTAAGAGCCAGGAAGGGGCTTATATCTAGGAATTTCTTTTTTTTTTTAAGATTTTATTTATTTATTTGACAGAGAGAAACACAGCTAGAGAGGGAACACAAGGAGGGGGCAGTGAGAGAGGGAGAAGCAGGTTTTCCCCTGAGCAGGGAGCCAGATGAGGGCCCAATCCCAGGACTCTAGGATCATGATGTGAGCCTAAAGCAGACGCTTCATGACTGAGCCACCCAGGCGCCCCAGGAATTCCATTTTTAACAAGTATGCCCTTAGAGAGGTAACTTAAAATCTGGAAGAATTATCTATAGGAATGATTGACCAAGTTTCACTTCTGATAGCAAAGTTCTAGAAGTAGCGATAAGATCACTATTTTCTAAATGACATTTAATTTAGATTGACTGAATTCCACTGTTGCAGGAGCCTCTCCAGAGGGAAAAAAGAGAGATAAACATGGGAAAATGGACTCATTTAGAACTGTGGAACAGGATGTTCTCTGATTCTTCTGTTAGAAAAGTCCTACAGGGGGACATCACCAAGACAGTGGAATAGGAAGTCCCACACTTCATTCTCCCACAGAGACAAAAAGTTGGCAACAATATACAGTCCAAAAAGCCGTTATGGCAACTCCAGAAGCCAGTTAGAAAGCTGCAGTACCCCCAGGTAAGCACAAAGCAAAGAAGAAGTGCACTGAAATAAGTAATAAAAGCCACTACATCTCATCTGAAATAGCCCTTCCCCAAGCTAGCCCAGCTCAATGCAATCAGGAGACAAATTCTGGCTTGGCAGGGAAAGAGAAAAATGGAAAGTATATTTGAAATTCCAGCTTTTGGGGAGGGGGCTGCCTGAGGGACTGGTTGCTGTCTTATCTGACCCAGACAAACATGGGGAACTGGCATACCGTGGATGCCTGGGGGCTCAGGGGTGAGAAAATAAAGGGAAGGTAACGGGAGCTCACGGGCGTGCTGTCAGCCAGAGAACCTGCAGTACTGCACACAGACTCCAGAGGGAGCAATAATGATACACTCCTGAAAAATTGATTAAAAAACTGATAAAAGTCTCTGGGAAATTACACACAGAAGCCAGGAGCAGGTGCATCCCGAGGAAAGGGCTGAAAGGTTCCCAGACTCTCTAGCCAGGCTGATTAGTGAAACTCCTTCCCAGTCCATAAAGACTGGGAGAGGTGGCTGTTTTCTCAAATGCACAAATCACACACACGCACACGCGCGCACACACACACACAAACAGGAAAATATGAACAAATTAAAGGAACAAAATAAATTTCCAGAAACCAAGACTAAAGAAACAAAGATCTATGAATTACCCTACAACTAATTCAAAATAACCATCTTACGAAGCTCAGGGTGCTATAAGAGAACATAGACAACTAAACAGAACCAGAAAACAACACATGAACAAAATAAAAATGCCAACAAAGAGACAGATACAAAGTCTGGAGCTGAAGAAAATAATGACTGAATTAAAATTCACCGATGTGGATCAGCAGCAGACATAACCAATCAGAGGAAAGAATCAGCAAACTTGAAGACAAGTCATTTGAAATTATTAAGTCAGAGGAATAGAAAGAACAAAGAACAAAGAAAAGTGAAGACAGCTAAGGGAATTACAGGCACCACTGAGTAAAGCAGAAATACGTGCATTATGGGAATCTCAGAAGAACAGAGAAGAATGGGGTAGAGAGCTTATGTGAAGAAATAATGGCCAGAAACTTCCCAATTCTGAGGGAAGAAATGTACATCCAAATTCAAAAAGCTCAAAAGACTCCAAGGATGAACCCAAAGAGGCTTACACTAAGATACACAATCAAACTGCCAAGTCAGATACAAAGAAAGAATCTTGAAAGCAGCATGAAAAAAGTACTTGTCACATAAAGGGGGGGTGGGCTCCCATAAAATTATCAGATTTCTCAGCAAAGACTTCACAAGCCAAAATGTAGTGGGGCAATATATTCAAAGTGCTGAAAAGAAAAATATGACAACTAGAAACACTGCATCTGGCAAAACTGTCCTTCACAAATGAAGAAGGGGCACCTGAGCGGCTCAGTCATTCATTTTGCTATAAAAATTACACATCAAAGAAGACAGGAGGTAAACACAAAAATATAACAAATGGGTATTGGGATAATTAAATTCGGCAGGTTTTCCCCTTTCTCTACTTTTTACAGGGATGGCTGATGACTTACTTGTCCAGCCTTGAGGACAGAGCATAGCCTCCAGGAGCGTCAGCCCCTCCTCGACAAATGCTTTGCTGTGGAACTTAAAGCTCACAGTCCCACTTGTAGCCCTGTCCCTATCAACGCCTGCCCGAGTGCCAGCCTACCCCGCCCTATGATACTCTATCCAGAAATGGAACAGGTCTGCCGGGGCAGCCCCTGGACACAGCAGTGGGTCGTGCTAGCTCATCAGTGACTCAAAGGCCACAACCATCTATCGACAACTGCATCTTCCCACACCGCTCCGAGGAAACATGTCACCTCACCATCCACTCCTTACCAAGGTCTACACCAGCAATAACACCCTAGACCTAATTCCAAGTCGTAACACAGCTCGACTCAGCTGTCTAGACTTAGAGACATCAAAAAGAAGATAACTGTTAGCTCTGAAAAAAAGTTCACTCTATACCATTTGTGGTTTGGTGTGAAGGAAAAAATCCCCAAATCAAAAGGTAAAGTGGAAATTCGGACGGACACCAAGCAGAGGCGACACTTTGTGGCTAAGATCAAAGCCCGCAGCCTTTTCCCATTCTGCCCCGGTACCCTCAGCTTCATCCTCAAATCCAGAAACCAAAGGCACAAGATGACAGATCACTGTGGAGTCCCTTCCTAATGACATCTCCTTTACTGCCCCACGCATCGCCACACGGCCTGTGGGCCCACGAACTGTGCCAACACCTGACTTCCTTGGATACTATGGGGGACCAGTGTGTAAGTCACTGGTAGCCCTTACTACAACCAGACTGAATGCAATGAAGATTTCCTTACTTCAGTCCTCCGACAGTCCAATGAATCACTGTTTCAAATCCTATTTAGTCATCAGAAGAAGCTAAAGGCATAATTACAGGTTACGGGTAAAACTTGCTTAACTCTCAAATGTGTAGGATAACATTTCCCATTCCTTGCTCATATTATATCGTCAAAGCTATTCATACGACACAGAAAAAAACAAGCAAATAAGTAAAGATAAACACAGATACAGTAAAACAAAAACTAAGAGCTCAGGCCCAGTTCTGCAGGCACACTCCCTAAATCCGGGTGAACCACGAGAAAAGTTCAGAGGTGTGCTGTGACGGGAGTCCAGAGGAGCAGAACGGTTTTCACCACGGGCTAGTGACGACACTGCAGCCACATACTTCCAAATGACCCACAGGAGTGCGCAGCAGGCTGGTACTGACCCATGGGGACTCCACCTCCTAAGGAACCAGCCCTTGGGCCCTGGCAGGTACCTGGCAAGGTTCTGAGACACTCACGTCCCAGGAGCCAAGAATGGCCAAGGAATGGCTCTCTTCCCACCGCCACCCTCCCTTACATCTCTAAGGCCACGACCACAACTCAAGCGCGAGGACTGTGATGTCACCTCACTTCCACAGCTACGACACACAACAGACAAATGAACGTTCCCCGAAAGTAGCTTCTGTTACGATCTACCTTGGAGACCTCACTTCTGTTACCTGTAGAAGCTGGGGTCCCGACTCCGTAGGCCCTGCACACAATCTGACCTCACGCCACCTTCTCTGCCTTCCCTGAAACGGCCTTCCGGCCAGGCCGATACACTCCACCACTCCTCACTCCTGGGACATAACCTTCAAACATCAGTTTCACTCAGGTCTTTTAATTAGACATTTGGTTGACTATCCAGTTCTAAACCTGGAGGGAACAAAATTCAGGAGGGTCAAAGAAGCGATTTATTTCCTCCTTATTAAAAATAACACATAAAGGACAGTGGTTAACTAGTAACCAAAATGATCTCATAGGATGAAAATTCAGCATAAAGAACTGAGGAGGTTAGGGTGGGAAGGGTATTTTGTGCTTTGTTGTGATGTTCTAAGTTACATTATTCAATAATGTTCCAGAAAGATGGTTCTCTTCTTCCCTGTTATGGATCTAACTGTCTAAAAATAAAAAAGCAAAATTACTCTATAGGCAGAGTCACCAATCCCTGCAGGGTGTAATAGCCTTTTTAATTGTTTTTAAAGATTTTATTTATTTATTTGACAGAGAGAAACACAACTAGAGAGGGAACACAAGCAGGGGGAGTGAGAGAGGGAGAAGCAGGCTTCCCGCCGAGCAGGGAGCCCGATGCGGGACTCGATCCCGGGTCTATGACCTGAGCTGAAGGCAGACGCTCATCAACTGAGCCACCCAGGTGCCCCTGTTATAGCCTTTTTAAAGAGTCAAATGGTTATACAAGTTTTTATATTTTCCATTAGTTAAAGGAAACTAGTCCCTCCCAAAAATACTGGACCAAAGTCTATAGCTTTACAATGAAAATTCGACCCTTTCCATGAAGAACTCCATATTTAGCTTCTTATTATCAGACTATTTTAAAAGAAAGGAAAAATTTAAGTTTTACAGTCAGTTTTGTGATACCATTTCTTTCCAAGGAGACTCACTCCTTTCACTGGATACGGCCTAAGGCAGGGATTCTGCAGCCAGAACGTGAATATTCTTGTCCTTCCAGACCAATGATCCCTAAAAAATGGCCGTGAAGCAGTGTCACCCGTCAATGAGAAAACAATTTCCCTGCTGCCCCTATATAGTGGAAATCATACATATAATGTAATGTATTATGTTTTGTCTCCGCTGGGTGGGGAGTGTCTTTTGTCCACAGGATGCTTTTCAACAAAGGCACTGCTAGCATTGCGGGGAGGACATTTCCTTGTTGTGCGGGACCTTCATCATCCTCACACCTTCCCTCACCAATATGACAACAGCGTACCACCACGTGTCATTCAGATAAGAAGAGGGTCTCCTTATATTTCTGAATATTCCCTGGTTGAGATTCACTAATCTATATAGAATTTAACACATAATAAAGAAATCCTTAAAGCTGAAAGATACCACAGATCCACCCTAAAATGTTTTACGAAAATGAACCTCTCAAAAGAATAAGTCTGAGTATGATCAAAGTATGAGGACAACGACTAGGCCACCAGAAAACCGAGAATCAGAACATGAGGCATGCTTTGCTGGCCTGTCCAGTATGACCCAAGGCTCTCTGCCATCAGCCCACAGGCCCTCCTTATCCCACCACGTGCACCGAACCGCAGGAGGTGACAGCACTCTGATTTCACTACTCCACATTCAGAGTTTTCAGACCCCTAATCATTATCCTTTCATCTATTTATCCAGTAAGCTTTGTTTAGGGATATGATACTTGATTTTGTAGAGACAAAGCCTAAAGACATGGCGGTGTCCTCCCAAGGGGCCACAAGTCCTCCCTTGTCTTGCTCAGAGCTGTGTCCCCAGCCTCTTGCACAACACCTAACCCATAACTCAGGCAGTAAATTACTTATTACATAAAAGCACCTTAGAGAGCTTGGACAGGTTCTGGAGCTCATCTAAGTTCAAACCCCCCATTACACAAGGGAGCAAACTGAGGATCCAGAGGAGGTTAAAGTGCTTTTCTCACTGTTTCCTCCTTACTAAGCTAGTTTCTGATTTACTACAACATATTCAACCCTAATAGTGTTCCTACCCTTAAATTTTACAGACCTATGAAACAAACCAATATAATTACATACCAATTAACTTTGTAGGATTATTTCCTCATAGGTAGTTTATTTTAAAAGAGGACATCACTCATGCATCAACGGTCAATTGATTCTTAAAAAGACATTCAACACAGAATGAAGAGTTTCCCTAAGAATGCTGGGAAAACTGGATATCCATATCTAAAAAAATTAAATTAAACCCCTACCTCACAGCTTATATAAAAATTAACTCAAAATGGATCAAAGATCTAAACATAAAAGCTAAAAATAAAAACACTTAAAGAAAACATAGGGGTAAATCTTCACAACCTTGGATTTGGCTATGGATTCTTAGAGATAGCAGCACCAAAAGTACAATCGACAACAAAAAAATATATAAATTGGACTTCTTCAAAATGAAAAACTTTATGCAACCAAAAAACGGTCAAGAAAATGAAAAAGCAACCTAAAAAATGGGACAAATATTTGTAAATCACATACATATGAAGAGCACCTAACATCCAGAATACATAAAAAATACTTACAAATCAACAACAAAAAGATAAACAACCAAATCCTTTAACGAGCAGATTCTGAATAGACAGTTCTCCAAAGACACACAAATGGCCAACAAGCATGAGTTGCTTTCAGCACCATTAATCATTAGGGAAATTCAAATCAAAACCACAAAGAGAGACCACTTCATGCCCACTAGGATGGCTATAATTTTTTAAAAGTGGAAACTAGTAAGTGTGGACAAGGATGTGGAGAGATTAAAGCCCCCACACGCCTCTGGTGGGCGGTGCAGTGGTGCTGCTGCTGCGGAAAACTGGTGGCAGTTCTGTAGAAAGTTGAACAGAACTGACACATAGGCAGCAATCCCACCCCCAAGTATATCCAAAAGAAGCGGAAAAAAGCGAGATTCAAACAAATTCTACATGAATGTTCATAGCAGGACTATTCAAAATAGCCAGAAGGTGGAGATAACCCAAAGGTCCATCAATGGAAAAATGGCTAAGCAAATGTAGTATACACTCAGAATGGAGTATTTCTCAGCCATAGAAAGAAATGAAATATTGAATCACGGATGAATGCAACTTGGATGAATGTCAAAAAACATTAAGCTAAAATTAAGAAGCCAGACACAAAGGTCACATATTACTGATTCTGTTTAAATGAAATACCCAGAGTAAGTAAATCCACAGAGTCAAAAGGCAGACTTGTGGTTGCCAGGGGCTGGGAAGAAGGAGAGAATGAGGAGTGACTGCTAGTGAGTACGGGATGTCCCTTAGGAGTGATAAAATGCTTTGGGACGAGACAGAGGTGATGCTCGCACAACACCATGAATGCACTGAATGCCACTGGATTGCACATTTTAAATGGTTTTGTGTTACGTGACTTTTATCTCAATTTTTAAAACTATGAATAAATGAATGTATGTAAGTACATGTTTAGAAAAGAAGGGGGAATATCTATGCCAACAGTATTGTAGTCAATATTTAGATAATAAGATTATTAGCAGACCACATTATTAAGTTCCGCTCTGTTCTAAACACTTGGCATTCATTATCTCTTTCAGTCTCATTTAATATGGCTTTCAAGGAAAGATCAAACCCCTAAGCGCACCTCTCAGGTCCTGTAAGTCAGGCCCTGACTTTCCTGGTTCTTCTCTTACTTCCCTCTCCCTCTTTCCACTCTAAGTACGTAAGACTTCTCAGGCAATTACCCACATGGGGAGGTCCTTGGCACATGTTTTTCTCCTTGTCCTACCCATGCCCTCCCTAATCCTTTTGCCTAGTAAACAGCTTCACTTCCTTCTCAGCTCAGGCCAAAGTCTCTTTCCTGGCCTACCACCCAGCAGGATCAGGCCATCCCAGTGAACACATCATAGCATTTTATCTTTGTTGCAATTATAGAGTTAATAATTATACAGCTATGGTGATTTAAGGTCTCTGGTGGAGACCTTATTTTTGCCTATCCATTACTCCAGCTTCCCCTTCTTCTAATTTAGTCTTATGTAGTTTAGGTGGGGCTGACCCTGTTCCCAGAGATAAGCATCAGACTCATCCCCATCAGCCAAAGTTTTCTACCCCCTGGGCTACAAGGATGGGAGCATAAGACAACTAACAGTCAATCTCAGGACTCATATGTGGAAGTTAGAACAAAAAGCTCTCCACAATGGGCTTAATGAGCCAAGAGAATGAAGATTTAGAGTTGCCAATGGCATTCTGGCCACCTCATGGTGAGAGCAGAACCACAAAATGGAAAGAGATTCCAGATAGCCCAGTCCTAGAATCCAGGTATAGCTGAAGGCAGGCCTAAATCTGTAATTTTCAGTTATGCAAGACAAAAAATAAAAATTAAAAAAAAATAACAGCAAGCAAGAAAACCTACCTTTTCCCTAAGCCATTTTGAACTGAATTTTCTGTCACTTGCAATCAAAAGTATTCTGATGAACACAGAATCCCCCACTAGACTTCACGAGGCCAGGCACTTGCTGGCCCTAAATAGCGCTAGACACATCAAACGTTCCCACGATCATATCTGGTGATAACAGCATAATTCTCACAAGTCACAATGAGGCAGACATTACCATCCCCATTTCTTAGGGGCTAAAACTGAAGGCCAGAGAAATTAGTTCCTTGCCAACAGTCATTACTTAGTGGTGCAGCTGAGATCTGAATTTCAGAGCTTATACTTTTTAGTAACCAAGCTATACTAAAATTGGTGGGTTAGTGCTGAAGGACGTGGTGGAGTAGAGAGAATGGTGGAAAAGGACGTATTTCCAGAATACTAAAGCAGGGGTCAGGAAACTATGACCCCTTCCTGGGTCAAATTCAGTCCATCGCTTATTTTTGCATGGCCTACAAGCTAAGATGGTTTTTATATTTTTGAATAACTATAAAATTTGCACTAGAGACTGTACTCAGTCCTCAAAGCCTAAACTATTTATCATCTGGCCTTTGATATAAAGAATTTGCTGACCCTTGTATTATAGTAAGCTTTATCAGCACACAGACTTTCAGAGGCCAACAAAATACTACGTATATATATTTCTCCTTAACTTCTTTTCTAAGTCTTCACACTATAATTTCAATCTGTTGAACAGTTTTATTTCCTATGCATTAGTGTTCAACTGTGAAAACATATTATTTGGCTATTAATTGAATGGTGTACTCACGAATGATTTCCCAGCTACAGAAAATACATTGTTATGTAGGTCAGCATGTAAGGACACGGGGGAAAAGCGTCATAATATATTATTAAGTACAAAAATCAAGTTGTAAAACACTATATTACAACAGATTCCTATTATTAAAATGAAGTCTATAATATAGGAAAACAAGAACTCTTGGATGATAAAGAACTCCAAACTCACAATGTTCACTTCTAGGGATTACAAGATGAAGGAAAAAGAAATGTTACTTTCTACTTTATATGCATCTTTATGATTCTAATTGTTTTCCAACAAGCACAAACCACTTTTGAAATTCTTAGGACAAGAGTAAAATGTTTGAATAAATGCTTTTCCTTTTTTAAATACAAACATTATGTTTCAGTTTACAGAAAAGGGTAATAAAGAAGCCACGGGATTCCACTTCTACCTAGGATGTAAAAGCAGGGTAAGAACTTTATTCCCATCCTAAAAACAAGAAAAAGATAAATTATAAAATCATGACTTTTCTTGAGCCTTGCTGAGATTACACGTTGATCAAATAGCCTTGAAATCCAAGGAAAGACTGGTCCTTCCCAGGAGGGACTGAAAGTTAGGTTACTTGTAGCACAGCATGGGAGGAAGTCTCAGCAGGTACTATATATAAACTATATATATAAATTCCTGAAAGCCAAGTGTGGGCTAGCATTAAGGTATAAAAATCAGTAGGAGACAGAGACACAAAGCAGTTCATTCGTACTCACAAGCTCTTCACCGTTATCCTACACCAGAGGCCGCCAAGAAAGACAGGGGACGGGCAGGAGAGCAGAGAGAACCTTCATCAGTGGTGCAGGCCTGGAAGGGAAAGTGGCTCCTGCTTTAGGAAAAGCTACAAAGCCCACCAGCCCTGATTCCCTAATAGAACAAAAGCCTTCAGCCGCTGCGTGAGAGGTAGCGAACTCTTAAAGACCCACTGCAATCGGGGACAACTGATAGAAAGAAGAAAACTCTTCACTCTGAAAGAGGAATAAATAAGTACCCTAGGTCAAGGACCCTGCACCCATGCTACCAGAACAGTGGTCCACAACCAGGAGCTGGCAATGTCAGGAGACATTTCTGGTTACTGGAACTGGAGAGAAGAAGCTACAGGCATCTAGTGGGTAAGGATCAGGGAGGCTGCTGAATATCCTACAATGCACAGGACAGCTCCCACAGCAAAGAATCATCCAACCAAATATGCTAATAGCACCATGGCTGAGAAGTTCTGCTGAAGAAGGAGCCGAAAGCTCTCTTGTGTAACATTCACTAAACATACAAGGTGGAACCTGGCTGCCATTCGGGCAAGAGGTAAGATCACTGGGAAAGCTCTACCACAGAAGTCAAAGCACACAAAGCCAGCCAAGACTAAAGCTGAACTAACAAACCACTAAACAAGAGCATTGTTTAAATGCTCTAAACAAAAAGCGCATTCTACCTCTGAGGGAGGGGCAAGGGCACGATGAGAACTCCCCTCTACGGAGCAGGGGCAGAAGAGAGACCAGCTACTGCACACCACTCTCCAGCAACCTCGCCTCCCCAAGGTACAAGAGAATGCAGGAGGAACACTGTTGTGTTCCGTACAACACTGGTTGCATGAAGGTGACTATGGACATCATGAAATATAGGTGCAAGTAGATCTTTCACTATGTCAGCTCGACTCCCCATTCCAGTAGCTCAGAAACAAGGCGTGTCCATTCTCAGGCATAAATACTGCTTTATTTCAATGCCTCATTTTCTTTATTTCTTTTCTTTTTAAGAGTTAATTATTTTGAGAGAAAGAGCACTTGTGTGAGTGGGAGGAGAGGAAGAGAGAGAGGAAGAGTGGACCTCAAGCAGGCTCCCCACAGAGCCTGGAGCCTGATGCGGGAGCTGATCTCACAACCCTAAGAGCATGACCTGAACAGACGAGTCAGATGCTTGACTGACTGAACCACCCGGGCACCCCTTAATTTCGCATTTTCTACACACAATGTCAACCTTCAGCGAAAAATAGGAGAAACACAAAAACGGCAATGGAAACTACCCTTTGTCAAGAGACAAAGCAATACACAGAATTACACTCAGATAACCCATATATTAGAACTCTCAGGGAATTTAAGTAACTGATTCAAAATGCTAAGTGCTCTAATGGCAAAGTGAATAAATGAGGGCTTTTGGTAGAGAGCAGGAAAGTATATGAAAGAATCTAACAGAAATGCAAGAAACGAAAATGACAGTGACAAAAATAAGAACTGTCACTGACAGTATAGTAGCCATCCTCTAAGCCAGCCCCCAGGGATCCCTGTTTCCGGGTACACATGCCCCTATACAGTTCCCACCCTTACTGAATAGGCCTGACCTGTGTACCTACAGGACACTGTCAAATGACCATATGTGGCTTCTGAGGTTAGGTAATAAAAGTTATTGTAACCTCCACCACGTACTCTCAGAGACCACTTCTCTGGGAAGCCAAGTGCCACATCATTAGGCATCCAAGCATACCTACACAGAGGCCTACAGGGGGAGGAGCCACAGGTTCCTACCTCTTAACTTGGCAGTCATGTGAATGATCCGTCTTAAAAATGAACACTCCAGCCTTACCAAGTCTTAGATAATACCAGCCCTAGCCAAGGTCTTAGCCGAAACATCAAGAGAAACTCCAAGCAAGAATCACTTAGCCAAGGCACTCCCGGGATAACACAGGTTTATGTTTCCAGCTACTCAGTTTTGGGGCAACTTGTTACACAATAGATAATTAATGCAGATACTTTATCACTCTATGGTGATAAAAAAATATTCAATGAGATGAAAAATAGGTCAGTAAAAATTACCCAAACTAAAACACAAGGAGAAAAAGAGCTGGGGGGGAAAAAAAAGAACAGAGCATCTAAAAGCTATAGAACAATAGGAAACACTCTAATGTACACATAATTGGAACCCCAGAAGAAGAATGAGGCGCAAAAAAAAAAAATGACCAAGATATTTCCAAATGAACATAAATCACATATCCAAGAAACTCAGAACACCAAGTAGGAAAGATCTCACACACACACACACACACACACACACACACACACACTCTCCTAAGACACCATATTTAAACTGCAAAAAACCCAAAATATGAAAAATGTTGATGTGAGGAAGAAAAAAAAAAGACACATTTACATATAGAAAAATAAAGCTAAAGGTAAAACAGACTTCTTGTCAGAAGACTGTGGAGGGGCATGTGTAAAGAACCAAAGAAAAAACGATCAACACAAAATTCTATGCCAAGAGAAAATAATTTTAAAAATGGGGAAAAAATAAAGGCTTTCTCTGAAAAAAGCTGAGAGAACTATTTACCACCAGACTTGGAACCTTAAAGGAAGTCTTTCAGACAAAAAGTATATGATTCCAGGAGAAATTTGAATTTATACACACAAAAAAGAAATAATGCTGCAATAGTGGAAATGCAGGTAAAAACAAGTCTTAATTTCTCTAAACATTAGCTGCATACATAAAGGAAAACGCAGTGGCACAGCAGCTGGTGTTTGCGTGTGCAAAGAAGAATCTATGACAATAGCGCAGACGGAAGGGACTGGAAATATATTGTTGTAAGGGCCTTACGTGACCCACGAAGGTAAACCATGGTTAATATTTTTTTAAAGATTTTATTTATTTATTTGACAGAGAGAGAGATCACAAGTAGGCAGAGAGGCAGGCAGAGAGAGAGGAGGAAGCAGGCTCCCTGCCGAGCAGAGAGCCCTACACAGGCCTCAATCCCAGGACCCTGAGATCATGACCTGAGTGGAAGGCAGAGGCTTTAACCCACTAAGCCACCCAGGCACCCAATCCATGGCTAATCTTAAATGAATACCATAAATCCAGTGATAATCACCAAAATGTATTTTTGAGAGTTATAAATAAGGGGCCAATCATGGAAATAAAATGCAACGATAAAAAAATAATCAATCCAAAAGGCAGCTTAACAAAAAATGGGAGAGAAGAACAAAAAACAAATGGAACAAATGGTGGTGACTGGGTAAGAAAATGACAGAGTAGGAGGATCCTAGGCTCGCCTCTTTCCACAAATACAACTACATGACTCAAATCATCCTAAATACCCCAGAAATCAACTTGAAACCTGGAAGAACACAGTTCACAACTAAAGGTAGAGAGAGGACACATCAAAGGTCGGAAGTGTGGCACCTGAGTAATGAGTTAGTTAAGTGTCTGACTCTTGGTTTCTGCTCAGGTCATGATCTCAGGGTTATAAGATTCAGCGCCACATCAGGCTCCATGCTCAGTGCGGACTCTACTTGAGATTCTCTCTCCTTCTCCCTCTGCCCCTCCTGCTTATGCTTGCCCTCTCTTTCTCTCTCACTTTTTCTCAAAAATAAGTAAAACTTCAAAGAGGGTCACAAGTGTGGAAACAGAGTTTAGGGGAGAAATGGATCACATATGCTGCAGAGGGGATGGAGCCATGGTCACAGAGAAGGAAGAGCGAGGGAGAGAATGAAAGAGAGAGGGGGAGAGGGAGGGAGAGAGAGAGCGAGAGAGAGAGAGAGAAAGAGAGAGAGAGAGAGAGAGAGAGAGAGAGAGAGAGAAGCACACAGGGGAAAACACAAGGAGAGCATTTCCCCCGCCACGGGCTTAGAAAGAAAGAGGGGCTGAATTTCAGCAGTTCTTGCAACCAGAGGGGCTTAGGCCTGAAGTTATAAGTTGTCAGCAGGTGGGGCTCCAGAAGACCGTGGAGGCAATGGGGCTGCTCTTGAAGAGAAAGCCCCGATATAACCCGGGGCATATATCATGGAAACAGCTATCTGAGGAGCAAGAGGGGCACACAGTGGGGAGATTATTTGTTCTTCTCAGAGCATGCTTCTTAGGTACAGCATTCACAGAGAGACTTCTCCTCGAACAGAGGAGCTGGCCAGTGCCATTCCCCACCCCACAGCATAAACGCAGAGTAACCTGCAGGAAGCAGGCTGCATGGGCACTGAATGCCTAACTTGTTTATACGAAACCCCACCCCTCTGTACTCTGGTGGGAGTGTCGTTCTCAGTCATGCTTGCCTCAGTCCCAGTACAGCGGGCCCCTTCCCTAGAAGCACAAACTCATGCCTACACACATCTCCTGACAAGAGTTTTGCAGGTCCTCAGTAGGGTGGAGGCAGTAACAGAACTCATTTCACAAGCAGACCAGAACACACCTAGTTAAAACTTGCCACATTCAGGCGAGGGACTAAACACTGCCCAGGACAAGGAGAACCTCTGCAGATGACTAGCCTGAAGGACAGAGCAGTCAGAAAACAAAAGCAGAGTACACAGAGCACATGCTACAGATACTTGCTGAAGTGTAGGCCCTGGGTACCACACGACCTCTTCTTCATTTAAGGCCATTACTTTCAGGATTAGGAGACATAACTGGCTTTTCTAACATAGAGAAGCAGGCAGAGACTTAGACAAAATGAAAAGACAGAGAAATTTATCCCAAATGAAAAAACAAGATAAGGCTACAGTCAGAGATCTAAGCAAAACAGATATAAGTAATATGCCCAATGGAGAATTTAAAGCACTGATCATAAGGATACTCATTGGCCTTGAGAAAAAAAAAAAAAGACAATAGTGAGACCTTTACCACAGAGATAAAGAGTCAAAAAAAATCATTCAGAAATGAAGAGTGCAATAGATGAGAATGGAAATGCTTGATGCAATGAGCAAAAGGCTGGAAGAAGCAGAGGAACAAATTCATGACCTAGAAGACAAAGTAATGGAAAGCAATAGCTGAACCAAAGAGAGAAAGAAGAACATGCAAAATAAGAACAGACTTAGGGAAGTCAGTGACTCCATCAAACATAGTACCATTCATATTACAGGAATCCCAGAAGAAGAAGAGAGAGAAAAGGGGGCAGATATTTTATATGAAGAAATAATAGCTTAAAATGCCCTTAATCTAGGGAAGGAAGCAGATATCCAGATCCAGGAGGCACAGAAAAACCCCAGCAAAATCAACAAAAGCAGATCCACACCAAGAGATATTATAATTAAACTGGCAAAATAGAGCAATAAGGAAAAAAAATTCTCAAAAGCAGGAAGACAAAATAAGATGGTTATTTATAAGGGAAAACCCATAAGCAGATTTTTCAGAGACTCTCCAAGTCAGAAAGGACTAGCATGATATTCAGAGTGCTGAGTGGGAAAAATCTGCAGCCAAGTACTCTATCCAGCTAGGCTAACATTCAAAATAGAAGGAATGGAGTTTCAGAGACAAACAAAATTAAAGGAATTCATGACCACTAAACCAGCCTTGCAAGAAATACTAAAGAAGACTCAGAGAATGGAAAAGAAAGACCAAAGTGACAGTATAAAGTAAGAAACACAAAAGCAGTAAAAATGAATATGTCTATAAGAAATCAGCCAAGGAACTCACAAAATAAAATTTGTAAAGTATAATTACATATACCTAAAATATGGAAGGGCAGGAATAAAGAATGGGTTCAAACTTAAACAACTATCAACTTAATACAGACTGTTATATGCAAAAGAGTTTATATACAAACCTAATGGTACTCATAAATCAAAAACTACTAACAAATATGCAAAGACAAAGAGAAAGAAATCCAAATATATTACTAAAGAAAACCAACAAGCCATGAAACAGAGAAAGATAAGAAAGGATCCGAAAAAAATCTTAGAAACAACCACAAAACAAGTAATAAAATGGCAATAAACATATATATAAATAACTATTCTGAATGTAAAGGGACTAAACACTCCAATGGAAAGACACAGGGTATCAGAATGGATTTTAAAAAAAAATCCCATCTATATGCTGCTTACAAGACACTCATTTTAGACCTAAAGACACCCACAGCCTGAAAGTGAACAGATGAAGAAATACTTATCGTGAAAATTGATGTCAAAAGAAAACCAGAGTAGCAGTACTTATACCAGACAAACTAGATTTAAAACAAAGACTGTAACAAGAGACAAAGAAGATCACTACATAATAATAAAGGGGACAATCCAACAAGAAGATATAACAATTATAAATATTTTGCATCCAACATGGGAGCACCCAAATACAGAAAACAGTTAACAAACACAAAGGAACTAATCTATAATAATACAATTGTAGTAGAGAACTGTAACACCCTACTCATAGCAATGGACAGATCATCTAAGCGGAAGATCAACAAGGAAACAAGGGCTTTGAAAGGCACACTGAAACAGTCAGATTTAACAGATACATTCAGAACATTCCATCCTAAAACATCAGAATATACATTCTTTTCAAAAGCACATGGAATATTCTCTAGAAGAGATCACATACTAGGCCACAAAACAGGCTTCAATCAATTCAAGAAAAGTGAAATCATACTATGCAACTTTTCTGACCACAACACTATGAAACTAGAAGTCAACCACAAGAAAAAAACTGGAAATACCACAAATACATAAAGGTTAAATAACATACTACTAAGCAATGAATGGGTCAACCAGGAAATAAAAGGTAAAGTAAAAAAGTGCATGGGAACAAGTGAAAATGAAAACAAAAGTATCCAAAACCTTTGGGATGCAGAAAAAGTGGTTCTAAGATAGGAGTATATAGTATCACAGGCCTACCTCAAGAAATAAAAATTTCAAACAACCTAACCTTACACCTAAAAGAGCTAAGAAAGAACAACAAAAAAAAAGCTCAAATCCAGCAGAAGAAAGGAAATAATAAAGATGAGAGCAGACCTAAATGATACAGAAACTAAAAACAACAGAATGAAATGAAACCAGAATGTGATTCTTTGAAGAAAATTAATGAAACTGATGAACCTCTAGCCAGACTTATAAAAAAAAAGGGGCCCAAACAAATAAAATCACAAATGAAAGAGAAGAAATAACAACAAACACCGCAGAAATACAATTATAAGAGATTATTATGAAAAACTATATGCCAACAAACTGGACAATCTATAAGAAATGAATAAATTCCTAGAAACATATAAATCACCAAAACCAAAACAAGAAAAAACTGAAAATTTGAACAATCAGCAAAGAAATTGAGCCATAATCAAAAAACTCCCAACAAACAAAACTCTAGGACCAGATGGCTTCATAGGAAATTCTAGCCAACATTTGAAGAACAGTTAACACCTATTCTTCTCAACCTAGTCCAAAAAATAGAAAAGGAAGAAAATTTCCAAATTTGTTCTGTGAAGCCAGCATTACCCTGATACCAAAACCAGATAAAAACACCACTAAAAAAGAGAACTACAAGCCAATATCTCTGAGGAACATAGATGCAAAAATCCTCAACAAAACACCAGCAAACCAAATCCAACAATACATGAAAAAATCATTCATGGGGCTCCCAGGTGGCTCAGTAGGCTGAGTGTTCAACTCTTGACCTCAGCTCAGGTTCTGATCTCAGGATCATGAGTTCAGGCATTGTGTTGGGCTCGATGTCTATTACCAAAAAAAAAAAAAAAAAAAATCATTCACCACAATAAAGTGGGATTTATTCCTGGGTTGCAATGGTAGCTCAATATACACAAACCAACCAACACGATACACCACATTAATAAGAGAAAGGATAAGAACAATATGACCATTTCAGTAGATGCAGAAAAAGCATTTGACAAAGTACAACGTCCATTCATGATAAAAACACTCAACAAAGCAGGTTAGAGGGAACATATCTCAACATAATAAAGGCCACATATGAAAAACTCAGAGCTAATAACATCCTAAATGGGGAAAAACTAACAGCCTTGGTCAGGAACAAGACAGGGATGTCTGCCCTCACCACTTTAATTCAACGGAGCACAGGAAGTCCTAGCCATCAGACAACAAAAAGAAATAAAAGGAATGCAAATTAACAATGAAAAAAATAAAAGCTTTACTATTTGCAGATGACACTCTATATAGAAAACCCAAAGATTCCACCAAAAAACTGTTAGAACTGATAAATGAAATCAGTAAAGTCACAGGACACAAAATCAATATACAGATATCTCTTATCTTTCTATACACCAATAATGAAGCAGCAGAAAGAGAAAGTAAGGAATCAATCCCATTCCCAATCACATCAAAAATAATAAGATACCTAGGAATGAACCTAACCAAAGAAGTGAAAGACCTGTACTCTGAAAACTATCAACCACTGATGAAAGAAAATGAACATGGCACAAAGAAATGGAAAGACATGCTCATGGATTGGAAAAACAAACATTCTTAAAAACGTCTATACTACCCAAAGCAATCTACACATTTAATGCAATCCCTATCAAAATACCAACTGCATTTTTCACAGAACTAGAACAAACAATCCTAAAATTTGTATGGGACCACAAAAGACCATGAATAGCCAAAGCAATCTTGAAAAAGAAAAGCAAACCTAGAGATATCACAATTCTGGACTTCAAGTCATATTACAGAGCTGTAGTAATCAAAACAGTGTGGTACTGGCATAGAAACAGACACATAGGTCAATGGAACATAATAGAAAATGCAGAAATGAACCCACGATTATATGGTCAGTTAATCTTCAACAAAGCAGGAAAGACTATCCAATTGGGAAGAGACTGTCTCCTCAATAAGCAGTGTGGGGAAAATTGGACAACCACATGCAAAAAATGAAACTGGACCATGAACTTTCACCATACACAAAAATAAACTCAAATGGATTAAAGATCTAAATGTAAGACCTGAAACCATAAAAGTCCTTGAGGAAAGCATAGGCAGTGATTTCTCTGGCATGGGCCACAGCAACTTTTTCTAGATATGTCTCCTGTAAGGGAGACAAAAGCAAAGAGAAACAAAAGCAAAAATATATTTTGGGGACTCCATCAGAATAAAAAGTTTTTGTACAGCAAAGGAAATAATCAAAAACTAAAAGCAACCTAGGAATGGGAGAAGACATTTGCAAATGACCTATGTGATAAAGGGTTAGTATCCAAAATCTATAAAGAACTTAGAAAACTCAACACCCAAAAAACAAAAAATCCAGTCAAGAAAGGGGCAGAAGATACGAATAGATATTTTTCCAAAGAAGACATCAAAATGATCAACAGACACATGAAAAGATGCCAATATCACTGATAATTAGAGAAACAAATCAAAACTAAAATAATATCTCACCTCACATCTGTCAGAACGGCTGAAATCAACACCACAAAAAACAACAGGTATTGGCGAGGATGTAGTGAAACGGGAACCATCCCACACTGTTGGTGGGAATGCAAACTGGTGCAGCCACTAAGGAAGACAGTGTGGTGATTCCTCAAAAAGTTAAAGATAGAACTACTCTATGACCCTCCAATTGCACAACTAGGTATTCACCCAAGGATGCAAAAATACTAATTCAATAGGATACCTGTACCTTGATGTTTACAGCAGCATTATTTATAATAGCCAATTATGGTAAAAGCCCAAGTTACCATCAACTGATGAATGGATCAAGAAGATGTTCTATATATACAATGGAATATTACTCAGCCATAAAAAGAATGAAATCTTGCCATCTGCAATGCCATGGAAGGAGTTAGAGAATATTACACTAAGCCAGATAAGTCAAAGAAAAACAGATGTATGATTTCCTCATATGTGGAATTTGACAAACAAAACAAATGAGCAAAGGATAAAAGGGGGCGGAGGGTAAACCAATAAAGTGACTCTTAACTCCAGAGAACTGATGGGTTACCAGAGGGAATGTGGGCAGGAGGATGCATGAAACAGGTGATGGGGAGTGAGGAGTACACTTGTTGTAATGAGCACCGGATGATATATGGAAGTGTTGAATCACTATATTGTATATCTCAAACTAATATTACACCGTAAGTCAACTAACTGGAATTTAATAAAAACTTTTAAAAAATAAATAGAACAAATGGAAAAAATAAGGTAGAATTATAATCCACCCACATCAATAATTACATTAAATTTAATGGACTAAACATGCTAATTAAAAGACACAGATGGGGGCACCTGGTTGGCAGTCGTTGGGTGACTGCCTTCGTCTCAAGTCATGATCCTGGAGTCCCTGGATTGAGCCCTCCATCAGGCTTCCTGCTTGGCGGGAAGCCTGCTTCTCCCTCTCTCACTCCCCTGGCTTGTGTTCCCTCTCTAGCTGTGGCTTCTGTCAAATAAATAAATAAAATCTTAAAAAAAAAAAAAAAAAAGACACGACTGTGAGATGTGATAAAAAAAAAAAGTGAGACTAAAAAAAAAATAAAAAATAAATAAAAAAATTTTTAAAAGTGAGACTCAACTATATGCCTAGCTTGAATTCATTAAGAAATAAATCCATATGAGAATGTAGACTTCACCACTTCTCTCTCAATGACAGAATAAGTGAATGGAAATTCCATTAGGATGGAAAAGACGTGACTGAGACTACAAGCAACTTGACCTGATGGATATTTAAATATAGTTATATATATAGTTCACTCCACCCAAGAGCAGAATAAACATTTTTTCCTACTTCACGTGGCACACTGACCAAAAGAGATCATATGCTGGGTCATAAAACGCACCTCAATAAATAGAACCAAAATCTTATAAAGTATGTTTGGGGATCATAATGGAATTAGACTAGGAATAAATAACAGAAAGATATTTGGAAAACTCATCTGATTTGTATGTCAAACAGCTCATTTTTCATTAGTCCATGAGTGAAAGTGGAGGTCATAAGGGAAATTAGGAAATATTTGGAATATTATGGAAAAGGCAAAACTGTAGGGACAAAAAACCAGATGCCTGTTTGCTAGGGCTTAGGGAAGGGGAGAGGAAACGGACCACAAGGAGAAGGAGGGCATTCTGGGCAGTAAAGGAAATGTTCTCAAGTTTGCATGTGATAGTGGCCACATCATTATACACACTTGTCAAAACACACAGACCTGATCACTGAAACTGGTGAATTTTATTATATGCAAACTACCTCAATAAACCTGATTTTACAAATTTTTCTCTTTAAAAAAACACATGGAACAGGAAAAATGAAATTCAAGTTTCCACGTACACTCCCGTATGTTCTCAGTGTTGGCTGACCCATGTGCCCTTTAAAAATGAGCTCCCACACCCACACCCCATCCCGACCGAAAGGAGTATTCTGAGCCTTGGTGAACCAAGACCAAAAGGTCAACAAGCTCCCATCCTTTCAGAAAACATTAATTTAAAAGTGGTGTTACTGTTTATGAATACGACGCCCTATAATTACTGACAGTCTGAAAGTCCTCATCAAAATGACTAAGTTTTAGAGGTAAAGCTCAGATGTAAATTCTCCTTATCCATACAGGTGATGTAACCCTTACTTCCGGATTTCGCCAGTTGTCTGTCCTTGATTTTGCATAAGACAAGTCCATTTAAACTCCCAAAGTCTCTAAGCCATTCCCACCACTCCTACGAGCTACTTCAGTCTCAAGTCTTAAATTCCAGAGATCAGATAAAGGCTCCATATCCTGGCTAATGAGCCTCAATGCTCTTTCAGAGTCAGTCAAAGCTTTAGACAGGCTTTTCAGAATGAACTTATTTTTCCAGCAGAGTCGATTTTCTGGCTAGGCAAGATTTGATTTCCAAATTGCTCTAAGTTCTAGAAATTCAGGTTTCATTCTTGTGTGCTCCCACATTTCAGCAGACAATTAAGGCACTTTCTGACCCCTGCTCCCAGCCTCTAGGGCTCACACTCACACTCCGGGGGCGTTGGTCCTTGGGAGCTCGGCAAACCCCGCTGCCCTGGGACTTTTGTACTTGAACGACCACGCAGCACACACCATGGTCATCTTATTAATTCACCAACGCCGCCCCTGCTTTCGAACAACTCCCCAGAGTAATGTTAATTTTCTTTTTGTAAGAAAAAATGTCTCCAAATAGGCTGGATTAATTTGTCTACACTGCGAATGTTTCCTTTTATAAATTGGGAAAGAGAATTATGAGAGCTGGGAGGGGTACAGCTAGCAAGCGTCCACGGGAGCTAAGGCAGGGCGGCACCGTGAGGCTCCGCAGAGTAGACACTCGATGGGGCCACTCTGGAACACCAGCTTTAACGTCATTCTTAGACGGAAGGTTCGTTTGAGTTGGATCTCGCATGATAAGCATAACAATTATTTTAAGTCCAAAAATCATACTTCTGTCTGCTAGAATCTTGGGCAAACCACACAGAAGAGCTCTAAGCTTTAAACAAAAATCATGATGCAAAATTCTGTTTACATATAACGTCAAGGATTTTTTTAGAAAAGACAGGAAATAGGAGAAATGGAAAGAAATACAAATATATTAAAATTTTAAGACATTTTTGGGATAACGGACCTAACAGGATTTTCTTAAACTTTTTTCACTCTTTACCCTTTAATATTTTTAATGTTCTTAGGTTGTTAAAAACTTACTGTAATCTAACAAACACATGACACAATGTAGGCAGGTTTTGATTTGGAGGTGTCTATTTACTTGTTTGTTTGATAGACATAAGGTGAGATTGATATGCATTAGTTGCAAAATTTGCAAGATCAAGTTTGCCCCACGTTATATATAAAGAAATGTATAAACATGCCAAAGAGAATCAGTCCAAGCAATGGACAAAAATGGGATCTCCATTTTTTTTCTCACATTCAAACTATGAAATAAAGACAGACCTTAGAGAGCAGTTTTTAATACTTTGCATAAAACAACATCATTGCCCCACATCATTTATTATCAAATTTGTATACAAATGGTTACATTACAAAATTACTTACCAATTTTTTGGCATGTTCTTTGTGCCAAGTGCTGTGATTAAGCATTTTCATGCATTATAACTTAGAATATTCCCCAAGAATTATCCCTTGAAAGACGTGTCTTATATTGAAGTCATTATAAAGTTCTATTACAGAGGGATCTCCATTTTTTAAAAAAATAATATACTGTTTGGGGAAGACACATTCTTCTGAACTTGAAATTCAATCATGCTAGCATAGAAACCATCTGATAAAATCTATTTTTTCAGATGGGACCAGGAGACAAAGAAATTTAACAGAGTCATTTGAATTACTCCAAGGGCATGATTTTACAATTGCTAGTTCTGGAAAATTTAGAAATAAACTTTATAAAGATCATTTTAAAACAAAAAAGACTAACATAGCCAGTTATTATGTGAGGAACCACGAGTATACCACTGCAGAGAGAGTCGAGGCTGGAGATAAAACTTTCTAATGCCACGTCATATGTGCGTTAAAAAGGCACAGCAACCCATCTGAAGGGAAGCAACAATGTTGTGCTCTAGAAAACGCTCTAGAAAGGAAACTCGAAAACATCACTACGGAAGACAAAGACACCAGAGTCAGAGAAACCTGTTGAGAGCTTGAGCTGAAGTGCTCTGGGGCCCCTGGGTGGCTTGGCTGGTTAAGCATCTGACTTAGGCTCAGGTCATGATGTCAGGGTCATGGATGGAGCCCCGCGTCGAGCCCCGCGTCGGGTCAGTCGTGTGGCCCCATCTGGCTCTGCGCCCAGCAGGAGGTCAGCTTGTCCTCCCTCTGCCCTGCCCCTTCTCATGCTCTCTCTGTCTCTGTCTCTCTCTTTTTCTCAAATATAGAAATAAAATCTTTAATTTTCTTTAAAAAGAAGTGCTTTGTGAAATGGGGAAGTAGAAATATTTCAGTGTTACATATTCCTATTTGAGATCACATCATATATGCAACAATATATTATGTTTCATGCAAGTATTATATATCAAATGGATCCCAAAAAGAATTTTTTTTAAATCTTCTCATTGGGAAAATGGAGGCTTGCCTTTGAGGAGGGTGCCCATAGATGGGAGCATTGCTGTTTCTCTTCACAAGGACCCGGTACGCTTTATTATGTCCATTGTCCAGACGAAGACGTGCAGCTTAAAAGGTGAGAAACTCACAAGGGTACCGAGCTGCTCAGTGCAGAGTCCCCCTGACGGAAAGTCTGCTTCCTCCACCGCCTCCGAGGCAGGACGCTCCCACAGTCCTTGCTAATGTCAGCAGCCACAAAACATAAGTTGTCTCTCCTTCCTCTAGCACGAGCAGCATAAGAAGCATACACTTTCCTTAGAAACAAAATGCGCGTGAAGAAGCTTCTCTGCTGAGCTCACTCTGGGAAGGCTGGGAGGTGTCTGTGCTCAGAAGGGAGCCCTCCCTGACAGTGCCAGCAGCCCAGCAAGGGCGGGGAGAGAGAGCGCGGAAAGCTCCCGAAAGGACGAAAGGACACCTCCAATCCCTTGTAAGACGCCCCAGTTTTAAACAGCCTTCACCAAATGAGAGGCATGGATGAGAGTACTCACAAGAGAGATGGGACGGACATGTCTTACATACCCAGTCTCTCTGACCTTCTGTTGGACATGTGTTGGTTAAACTAGAGAACTCGGAGCTACAGAGAGCCTGAACTAACCATACTGGACCTCGATCGCAGCACAGTCGCTGACCATAGAACATATTCCATCTTTCGGGTCTGCTCCCAACCGTCAGCTAGAATGTCATCACAGGAACCACACGACGTGTGCCACACTGAGTCAACAGAAATGCAAAGCCCCACAACGCATAATCTAAGGAGGGGTGTATTAGGAGGGACGTTTCTTTCAGTTTTCAGTAAACCCACTTAAACCTTTTGGCAGTAAGTGTAACATCTTTAAAAGACAAATTTATACATCTGGGTTCTTACACAGGGGCAGGAGCTGTCTATGGACCCAGGAGCTCGAGGAGGGATGGGTCCTGCCTGCCTGCAGCTTTCCCTGCTGCGCCAACAGGGCCCCGAGAAGTTCTTTTCTAAAGTAAATTTGTTGGAAAAGTTAAATGCAAATGTTACAAAAAATGGAAGGGTTTATTTCAGATGATTTAAGTTTTTACTCAATTACATATGAGAACAAGAATATAATATCTCATCCAATGGGAGCATAAAATGAAAGTGTTAGCTGTCCAGCAATTCTCACTCCTCTGAAAAACAATATTCACTCATAGTAGTTTGGTGAGAGCCCATATAGGAGATGTTCCGAAACGATGTTTCCTACAAAACACAATCCTGACCTTCAGGCTAGGAGATGCCCACACCGTGCAACTGCCCTTGACCTTCTCCCGCTCTTCCAGGGAGGCTGGGACTCACCTGAATGTGCATGGCGCCCTCTACTGCCGCGTGAATACTCGAACAGCCCCTGATGAGGGACAGCTGTTCTTCCGCACTCAGGGAGCCTTTCAGAGAGCCTGACTGCTCCAGAAACTTCATCTCTTTTCTAGAAAGAAGAGTGATTCTGTGAGCATTTGAAAGCAAATTTAAAAACAAAGGTAAACACAAACTGGTAGGGAGATGCAAATCAAAACCCCAATGATGTACCACTTCACACCCATTAGGGTTTAAAAAACAGAAAATAAGCCAAGCGTTAGTGCTGAGGTCTAGGGCTGGTGGAAATGTAAAAGGGAAGTCCCGGTGGCACACAGTTTGGTGGCTTCTCAAAAAGTCAGAAAGACAACGAACCACCACAGGGTCCAGCAGTTCCAATTCCGTCAGTCTCCCCCCAGAGGGAAGCAGGTGCTCAGACACCTGTGCCTTCCTGCTCACGGCCGCATCGTTCACAAGTCCAAACGTGGGGCACCCCAGAAGT
The DNA here is from genome assembly GCA_004023965.1 of Spilogale gracilis. Classification (NCBI taxonomy): domain Eukaryota; kingdom Metazoa; phylum Chordata; class Mammalia; order Carnivora; family Mephitidae; genus Spilogale; species Spilogale gracilis. The sequence continues at coordinate 28,114 of PITA01013881.1, forward strand.
CCGCACAGGAATAAAGACAAATGCGGCACACGCACAGTGGAATTCACCAGAAGGGAATTCAGCCGTCAAAAGGCTGGAAACTGGGGCCCCTGGTGGCTCAGTTGGTTAAGCGTCGGCCTTGGGCTCATGACCTGAGAGTCCTCAGATAGAGCCCTCAATCAGGGACGCTGCTCGGCACGGAGTCTGTTCCTCCCCCTGCTCATGTGCTCTCTCTCCCTCTCTCTCACTTTCTCAAATGAATAATCTTTAAAAGGGGGGGTGGCAGGAAATTCTGTCACAAGCTGCAGCATGGATGAACTTGAGGACACGACAGCAAGTGAAATCAGCCAGTCACAAGGGCACAAATACCGTGTGATTCCAGTTACATGAGATCCCTACAAGAGTCAAGTTCATAGAGGCAGGAAGTAGAAAGGTGGCTGCCAGGCCTGGAGGACGGTGCCTGTGCTTCAATGGGCACAGAGGCTCAGTTTTGCAAGATGACCTCTTGGAGACAGGTGGTTGTATGACAGTGAGAATGCACGTGATACCACGACACTGTACGCTTAAAAATTACTGAGATAGTACATTTGATGTGTGTAATTCACCACAATTAGAATTTCTTCTTTTTATTCTTTGAAGAGATGAGGCAGGAACAGTAGGAAGTAAGATTAGAAAGTAGTAGCTCTGGGGCACCTGGGTGGCTCAGTTGTTAAGCGACTGCCTTCGGCTCAGGTCATAATCCTGGAGACCCGGGATCGAGTCCCACATCGGGCTCCCTGCTCGGCGGGAATCCTGCTTCTCCCTCTCTCACTCCCCCTGCTTGTGTTCCCCCTCTGGCTGTGTTTCTCTCTGTCAAATAAATAAATGAAATCTTACATAAATAAGAAAGTAGTAGTTCTTCACCCACAATCCGTGGGGGACAAGACTGAGAGAAGGTGTCTCAGAGCCTGGGCGAGGGGCTTCACAGGCAGGCACCCATGCAGTCACACAGACCTGTGCTCACACGGACCCTTGCTGGGTTTAATGCTCTGCTGTCTTGGTCTCAAATGCTTAGTAAATATCGAGCAAAGGGTCCCACATTTTCATTTGCACTTGACCTCACAAATTCTGTAGTCAGTCTTGCTTATAACTCATGACATATTAAATAAATACCAGGGGCGCCTGGGTGGTCAATCATTAAGCATCTGCCTTCAGCTCAGCTCATGATCCCGCAGTCCTGGGATCGAGTCCCACATCGGGCTCCCTGCTCGGCGGGAAGCCTGCTTCTCCCTCTCTCACTCCCCCTGCTTGTGTTCCCTCTCTGGCTGTGTTTCTCTCTGTCAAATAAATAAATAAATAAATAAATAAATGATCAATCTTTAAATAAATACAAACACATACAACATACACAAACACAACATTTATACTTTCCAAACAATTCTGTGAATTTCTGTCAAATAATTTCTACATCACTTCACGTTTATGGTTTTAATCTCCAGCCGTCACTGTCTTCAGCCAAAGACTATGAGACACACAGCTGCGTGGACAAGTCAGGTCTGTCACTCGCTGCCCTGAGGGAGAGCGCAGCGCAGGGGCTGGTAGTGAGACCCGGTCGGCAGAACCTATAGCAGGATCTGAGCTTTGGTTTGGTGATTTGGAAGAAGACCTGAAGGTCTGAGTTCCCGGAACTGGATTCTGTAGAGAAAGAAGGCACTGTGAGCACTGGGTGCTCAGTCAACATGAATGTTTGCAAGACAGACTAGACTGAAGATAAGGTGTCAGGGGCAAAGCAGTAGCAGTTATCCACGTTAGCCACGAGAAGGCTGCGCAGTATTTGTGGGTGCACAGTGATCTCATTTTTGTCTCATTTTTTCTAAATTTGTTAGACAAATTTAAAAGGTGGTCTTGCTTTGTCTCATTCTGCCGTGGTCTACAGGGACTCTGTCGGAGGTGGGTGCTCCTGAGACTGCTTATGCCCAACAGGAGAAGGCCATCGCCTAGCCATGAGTGCTGGGCCAGCTCCAGAGGTCTGGGGCTGTGCTTCTGTTGTTTTTTGTTTTTTCTCCTTCTTGAAACTATGCATCTTGTATTTTGTTTTAGCTACAAATTGAAGAACAGAAACTTTCTTGCTACTGTTACTGCAAAAAAATACAAAAATATGCTGAAATGCAAACGAATGATTATACTTAACAAAAAGAAGCTCCATGGCAAAGATAATGAGTCTACAAATGTACTGAGTCAGCAAACATAAAAACACCATCACAGGTCATCATCCCACACAGAAACTGAACCCGAATTTTTTTTTTAAAGGAGAGGGAGAATCTGAGATTGCTATCATATAGATAATTTGAAATATCTGTAATATATTAGCAGGAAAAAATTACCTTAAAATCGGGCCAAAAAATAGCTACCTTACTGTGGAGGATCCTAAGGACACACATGTAGAAGTCCCTCCTTGGAACAAGTCAATACTGGGAATTAAATACCTCTGACCACAAATATCCCTGACCCTAAGCAAGCATTTGAAATATTGTTACTTATAACACACTCCTTGAAACAGAGGTTTATAAAGTTAGTTAGTTATTGAAAACATACAAAATAAGGCCTATTTCTTAGCCAGTTCATCAAGAAGTTTGTATTAGTTGAGTATTGTGTGGTATTTTTTTTTAAGATTTTATTTATTTATTTGAGAGAGAGAGATCACAAGTAGGCAGAGAGGCAGGCAGAGAGGGGGAAGCAGGCTCCCTACTGAGCAGAGAGCCAGATGCGGGCCTCGATCCGAGGATCCTGAGATCCTGACCTGAGCTGAAGGCAGAGGCTTTAACCCACTGAGCCACCCAGGCGCCCTATTGTGTAGTATCTTAACAACAGATTAGAAATCTACAATCTCATCACTCCAACCTCGGCTGTTATCACACCTCCTTCTTTGGCTCTCCTGACCCTCTTCCCCCATAAGGACCCTTGTGATGACATTGAGCCAATGTGGATAACCTCCCACATTCATATTCCCAACTCAATCACGTGTGATCTCTTTTGCCACGTAAGGTAACAGATTCCCAGGTTCTGGGAACTAGGACACAGCCATCATAGGGGGAGTCATTGTTCTGCCCACCACCCTTAAAAACAAAACAAAACAAAAAACTTTTAGAACAGAATATGTGATGTATGTAGAATTCCTGTAAAATTACTGTCCAAAATTATGTTTCTGGAAGAGAGGATTCATCTATTAAAGCTGCCTCAAAGCAGACAGTTAGGTCATGTTTGGCTCTTTGTACTTTGCAGGTATTTTCCCACCGTATTCTGAATTCCATTAGCTGTTGAGAAGTGTGTTGTCGATTCTTTTCTAGGTAGTGTGCGCCTTCTCTCTCTGGCTGCTTGTAAGACTTTCCTTATGTCCCTTGGTGTTGAAAGCTTGCCTGTGATGTATGTTGATACAGATATCATTTTCATTTCTCCTGCTTAGGACACTTTGTTCTTTCAGAATATGAGGATCTGTGTCAAACTGAAGTGAAGTCTCAATAATTATATCTTCATAAATTGTTCGTCCCTATTCTCTCTAAATCTTTCAGACCTCTAATGAGATGTATCAGGCATCCTCTCTGTATCCTCCATATTTCTTAACTACTTTTCACATTTTCCATCTCTTATCTCCAGAATTCCACACTAAATAATATCTTCAGATCCAACTCCCAGTTTACTAGGCTCATACAACCTTGTCTCTCATGTGTCCGGGGTTTTTAGTTGTGAGCTGATGTTCATTGAACTCTGTGGGAATTCTCTGAGTCTCTGATTTAAGGTGCATTATTCTGGAGACGGTATATGATCTTCCTTTTGATAGGCACGACTAACCAACGGACCAATCTGAATTCTTGGATCAGGGTTTTGAAGACCACACAGGTAATACAAATTTGGGCTCTAAAATGCTTAGAGAGGTGGTCTGTGGTCATAAATTCTCAGGGAGTCTCCCCTCCACCCTGAACCGCGGCCATCACGGACAAGCCCCCACATACAGGTTAGTTTTTCCTACTACTCCTTTCACCAGCAATGTCACCCTCTGAACACAAGCTTCACTTGGGGGTCTCCAGTTTGATCCCCCATCTTGCAGAGACTATGGTTTGCCGTTAGAACCCAAGCAAGAGGGCGCCTGGGTGGCTCTGTCATTAAGCGTCTGCCTTCAGCTCAGGTCATGATCCCAGAGACCGGGGATCGAGCCCCACATCGGGCTCCCTGCTCGGCGGGAAGCCTGCTTCTCCCTCTCTCACTCCCCCTGCTTGTGTTCCCTCTCTGGCTGTGTTTCTCTCTGTCAAATAAATAAATAAATAAATAATCTTTTTTTAGAAAAAAAAAAATCAACGAAACAAGATTGGCAAATATCTTAGAGTAGTGGTGATTTCACTGATCTCTTGGGATCTGTACTCCCAAATCTGACCTCTCAGAATTTCCATTACTTTCTTGCCAGCTCAGCTATGCATTATAAACAATACATTTACTCAATACTTTTAAGTATTTTGACATAGAAAGGGCTTTCAGGATGCTTACTTTGCCATACTGCCAGAAATTAAATTCTAAACTATTTCTTTAAAATCTAATATTCTTTGGTATCATGTGCTTTTTATATTTCATGAAAAAAGAGAAATACTATGCCATACCCATTTCAGTAATAAGTTATTCAAAGATGATCTCTACTATGCACATGATTTTTTTTTAATAAATACATTCTTTTTTTTAAAGATTTTATTTATTTGACAGAGAGAGATCACAAGTAGGCAGAAAGGCAGGCAGAGAGAGAGGAGGAAGCAGGCTCCCCGACGAGCAGAGAGCCCAACACGGGCCTCGATCCCAGGACCCTGAGATCATGACCTGAGCTGAAGGCAGAGGCTTTAACCCACTGAGCCACCCAGGCGCCCTATGCACATGAATTTATAACACAGAATTGCTAATCGATTACATCATCATTCTTGTTCATATGTGTAGCAAAAAAAACAATACTGGTTTTTAGAGTCACCTGTTTCCCAGTTTTGCCCACCTGGAAAAATACATCTATATTATTGTGTTATATAAATATTATATATATTTACATATATAAACAATACCTAAATTCACCTGGAGCCAATAAACTTGGTCTTAAAAACAACAATATATTTCTGAAATGTATCCAAACACAAAGAGCGCTTCTCTTTTTTATGTAATCTAGCTTATTCACCTATGATTCAAAAATTGAGGCCCAAACTGGTTACAGACTCACTCAAAGACGTAGAGCGCTGGCCCATGTGGGACGGAAACCAGGCTTCTGACTCCCTCCCTTAAACACACTGAATGGGAACCACTCTTCTTCCCCACGCTTCCTAGTGAAGCATGATGGCTCCCTCACTAAAAAAAAAAATCCTGTCTGGTGGGACTAATTTATAAGACTAATTGGTACAATTTATTGGCTCAAAACCTGAAGCTTCAAGGTAGCCGGTTTACTAGAGAAAACAGAGAGGAGTTTGCATCCACTCCCTCCATCGTGAATTCTGCTAACCCCAGAGTCCCTACAGGGCTCCTATTTCCCACCTGGGAGCCCTGGCGAGCCTAACGAACTTACCAGCTCCTTCCAGGATTTCATTACCCGCAGAGTTCAGGCCACTGGGGCACATGGCCTCTGGTGCATGGCCTACCAAGTAGCTCGTCCCTCATGGGTAGTTTGAGATGAAGACCCTCAAAGTGGGTAAGTCAAGGGTCAGTGGAGCCGTAGACATACACCCAGAAACAGAGTCACTGCAGGGTGGGCTTTAGAAAGGCAGGACCTCAGACCAGGACCAGCTATGAAACTGTCCCCCCACAGCTGCTGGAAGTTACCACAACTGCTGTCCATCAGAAGCTCAGATGTGACCTGAACAACGTCTGGTTTCTGCAGCGGTGACGTGGTTGCAGGGATAGCTTCCAGTGCCCCTGGCTTCCTTGAGGTTCCTCCCAATCAATCCCCACTGACAGATGTAACCTGGGTACCTCCAGCCTCATAAGCTGAAAGAGCCTAGCATCTACTTTGTTCAGAAATTAGATGGAACTATTGGCTGATGGAAATTATAACGTATCTAAACTGCTTGGTTTTAAACTATACGATTTATATAAATCAGACTGGCAGCAATAGCTAAGCCTAGGGACCAATAGCACTGGTAAATGTTAACTACATTGCCCATAAATACAACCAGAATAAAAATGTTCATATCTTTGAAGAATGGTTTACAGTTCTCAAACAAAAAATAATTTCTGTTCAATTAAGTATATTTGTTGCTAAAGAGGAACAAGTGAGAAATAAAATATGGTGTCCCTGTTCCTTTTCTGGAAGACGTTGTTTTCATGACTTATTTTAAAAGTAAAAAAAAGAAAGAATAATAAACATCCCCATTTTTCTACTGAGAACTAACAACTACCAATCTTGACGTACGTGCTTCTTGTCATTTTTTTAAATAAGCAAAACATTACAGTTCTTTTAGCTACCAACCTCACACAATTACTTTCTACTAAATTCAGACACGGTTTTTAAATGCCAAAGCCTGAAAACATAATGATTACCCATTTCATCCTTGAGAGCATTATGTTTGAGTAGCTAATGTGCTCAAAAGCACCTGCTTTAAGCTTCAGTAACCAAAGCAAACTCATAGCCTTTCTTCCCAATGTAGTGAGTCAGATTAGATCAAATAAATGGGACTACAGAAGCAGCTCTTGTTTCTTTGATGAGCTGCTGTTCTACAGACTATGGAGAAAGAAAGGAATAAGAGACAGAAGGTAGCAGCGAGAAGAACCACACCAATGGCCTCATGAAGATTAGACTCTGGGTGCAGAATCTATACAAGCAGTTTGGCCTCGAGGCCCTTTCTGCCCCTGGAAAAGACATGAGCACGAGGGGAAAGACCTGGTCACACATTTCCCCACTGGACCGCTGCACGGTCGCAAACCCCAGAACCCTGCTGTGCAGGGATCTAACGAGAAAACCTGATGAAACGTTTGGAGGAGCTTTCAGACACACTCAGACAATCCCTCATGTTCTCTTCAAGTTCAATAACTAAGCCCATAAATCAAAACCAACCAACCATTTGGCAATGTTTTATCCCAGGTAGATCAGGTCCAATAATTTCTATTGAGTATTTTGGAAGAACTTAACCCCTAAACACCTGGAAAAGAAGGGGCTCTCAGTGGCGTTTCCAGCAGCCTCAGACGTGCTAGAATGTAGTAGCCTACACCACTTAAGGGCTCAGAATGCACACGTTCCAAGCACATTAGTAAGTGGCTGCAGAGTACCAGTTCTACCTCTAGAGGTCAGCCTAGCGCCACAAGTCAAAATATTTCCATACTTAACGTCAATGAATTGATAAATTTTTATTTGAAATTGGAGAAGAGGAAATGTTAACGATTATCCCTGTAGGGCAAAAAATGAGTGGTTTTAATTTTTTTCATATTTCTCTTTCTGAAGTCTTATTCCAAAGGAGCATTTAAAAAGATGGAGACAATGGAGAACTCGGAATCCTTGTATCTTACCACTGGGACTGCAACACATACAGCTGCTGTGGAAAACAGTATGGTGGTTCCTCAAAAAATTAAAAATGGACTTGCCCAAGACCCAACAATCCCACTGCTGGATATACATGCAGAAGAAATGAAAGCAGGGACTTAGAGACCTTTGTACACCCATGTTCACAATAGCACTATTCACAAGAGCCAAAAGGCAGAAGCAACTCAAATGTCCATCAATGAATGAAGGGATAAACAAAATGTGGTCTATACACATAATGGAACATTATTCAGTCTTCAAAAAACAGGAAATCCTGGGGCACCTGGGTGGCTCAGTCAGTTAGTCATCTGCCTTCAGCTCAGTCCTGATCTCAGGGTCCTGGGACCGAGCCCCACATCAGGTTTCCTGCCCAGAGGAGAGTCTGCTTCTCCTTCTGCCTCTGCCCCTGCCCCTTGTTTGTGTGCTCGCACTATAAATAAATAAATAACCACCCCCCCTACACACACACACACACACACACACACACACACACACACACACACACCCCTCTCCAGGCACCTTCCTGGAATCAGCAACAACAATGCCAGATGGAGACTGGCAGATTCTTTTCTGGACAAACTGAAGCATCAGAGAAAGGAGACCTGCAGACACAGATACTCAGAGATAACACTTGGCTCGGACGTCTTGGTGCCCCTGGACTTCCTGAGCCCCCAGCCCCCACTCTAACTGCACGCGGGCACATTAAGGTGAAGCCCCACAAAAATCCCGAATTCAGTTACTGCAATATGAGAGTGGACACCAGATGTGCAACAGTACAGTCACCACCCGCCACGGGATAGTAGGTAGACCCTAAAAATCGTTCCTAATGTTTTGGAAGTAGGGATAAAGGATAGACCACAAACGTCTTTATGAAAGAGTGGCCCCGGGTTCTGCTCGACAGCATGGTGTTTTTAAAGTCTTGAATGCCTTCCACCAAAGGCTCAATCCAATGTGCGAAGGGCTCTACCTCTTCCCAGTTCATTCTCTCTCCCACTGGTCACCGGCCCAGCCTCCTTACTCATTTGAATTTGAAAATCTCTCAGTGAAGTATATAATTTAAATGTGCTGTGGAAAGAAAGAGAACTCTCTGCATTTGCCCCACAGGCCTGCTGGGGATCTGACCGCCCTCACTCGTCCCCACCATCATTGTCCCTGCTTCTCCCCTCCTCACCTTGGCCCTCCGAAACCCTCTTCCCTCAGGCTGCGGTGACACTGGGGTTTGGGAGTTGGGGAGGCACTCAGGGGAGCAGAGGGCCTGCGTGAGCCTACAATCGGTCGACTGCACCGAAGTTTACACATGAGCATCAAGCCTGCCTAGTTAATACGTGCACTTTCATTTGTTTGTCATTGTTGGAAACCTCAAAGAGACATGAGCAGACAGAGCAGAATTCATACCATTCTTGAGTCTGCCACACTCTGTACCACGTAAGCCTTCAGAGCCCTACTTTCCCTGTTAACACGCGCATGCCCACATGCACAAGAGCATGCCGTTTCCTAACCGAAGTGGGCAGCCTCAAGACGTTCAACAACAGTCCCTCAGTCCCACATTCAGAGACATCCAAGTATTCTGACTCCCTCAGCTTTCTGAATGCACGATTAGCATATATAACTTCTACGAATCAGATAAAGCTATGCTATTTCTGTTTGGGAAGAAAAATAAATAGTTGAAGTGAAGCAATCATTTGACCTGCCCTAGTGACAGCCAGGTGACAGCATGAGCTGTGAACACATAGATAAGTCAGGTTCAATGACCCCGCTGAAGCCAAAGCCCGTCGCTGGGAACTTCTGGTATCAGGACCTCAGATCCCTTCTGAGCTTGCTTGCGCAGTTAGGTTTCGTCAACGCGTTTCCTGTACCCCACTTCAGGGGAGCTTTAATTAAACCACCAAAGACAGGCTCCTGCTCATGAATAGGATCCACGATGTCTCTCCATTTATTGAAGTTTTATTTCCTGTCACTGAAGAAAATTTTAAAAATTTCTCCATGAATGTGTTATATACGTTCTTCTTCTATGTGTTCCTAGGTTGCTCACATTTTTGGTGACTGTAGCAAATTTCCTACTGCTTCCTAATCATGTGTTGCCATGTACAGAACTGTCATTTTTTTTCCCTCCCTGACATGCATTTTCCCAGCCTTGGAGTTCAACCTACACAACCTATGCTCAGCTGTCACCTGATAATAAAGCGATTGCTACCAGTGTGACTAGGCCTGCTCAACTTCTCCTGAAATGTCATGACATGTTAATTATTACTCATACACTGCTGATCTATTTCCCTCGGTGGGGGTGGGGGAATAGTAAATATTTTAGGTTTTGTGGATCATTTGGTCTCTGTTGCAACTACTTATTGTAGAGTGAAAACAGACATAGATAATATGTAAACAAATGGCCATGCTATGTCCCTGTAAAAGTTCATGTACGATATGTTCCCTTAGACAGGGACTGGGAGCGATAGATCTGCATCACTTCCTACTTAAGTGGAATTCCCCGAGTAGAGGACAGCTGCAGAAAGACAAAACCAGGAACCCTCAGGACGTAGAATCGGTAAAGGAGAGCCATCTGACCACAGGAAGCTGACCAGGGCTTGGTATATCGGTAATCCACCGATCTATCGCCACAGCCTTGGGAGTTAGTAATTCTGGCTGCACTCGGCTGGGCTCACTCGTGAGGCCACAGTCATAGGGCACGTCAGCTAGGGGTCATGTCGAGGACGGCGTCACTCACTCACCTAGCAGCTGGTGCTAGTGCTGCTCGTGCGGGCTGACAGCTGGGCCCTGTGTCTCTGCATGGCCAGACTGGACTGACTGGCGGGATAAAGGATGGCAGGGAGGGTTCCCAACAGCAAGCAAGACTAAGTTCTCAAGGCACAGGTGCTTCCCAGGCCTCTGCTTACATCACATTTGCTATCTGTCCTCTTGGTCAGTACAAGACCATGCCCGAGCCCAGAGTCAGGCTTCTCCCGGAAGGAAAGTCATGGGCACCCGGGTGGCTTGGTCGTTAAGAGTCTGCCTTTGGGTCAGGTCATGATGCCACGGTCCGGGAGACAGCCCTACGTCAGGCTCCCTGCTCAGCAGGGGATCCGCTTCTTCCTTCCCCTCTGTTCCTTCCTCTGCCTGTTCTCTCTCTGTGTGTCAAATAAATAAATTCTTAAAAAAAAAAAAGAAGAAAAGAAAGGCAAAGTCATACTGCAAAGAGGTGCGTGGACAGGGATGGAAGCAATTCGTGGCCATTTTGTGATCTACCCCACTCAGCGATTCTAGCCAAAGATACATAGGAAAACTAATAAATGTCCCTTTCAAATCAGAACAGATCAACCCAAGAGGAATCCAGATCAAAACTGAATTCAAGATATTTAAGCAAGTGCAGAGGTCTGGGCAGCAGGTTAAAAACACCCGCCAGAAGCCCAGGTACTGGAAATGCCCGTGCTCAGGGACAAGGAGTTCGGTCACTTGGGAGACAGGAGTCCAGGGCAGCCACCTGGTTAGGGGATCATTCTGGTGGTTTATTAACTTCTAATCTATTTAGAAAGCTGCTTTGATTTGGGGGAATTTGCCTATCAGAATGACCATCTACAGGTGCTAAAGACACGGCCACAGAGAAATTGAAAAGAGCAAGTTTACCAAAATACAGTGATTTCAGACTGGGACTTGTGCAAAACAAGGTGTTTGGGTCCCTGCCTTAGAGCGAGGCCGTCTGGGAGGTATCACTACGGCCCACGCCAGGTGACCCTGGGCCACTGAGGGCTAGAAGGGCCTGTCGCTGCATGGAAATGACGCAGGGTCCAGACCCTACAAAGTCATGTCCTGATCCATGAGTCCATATTACACCTTTTACCTGATTTTGTTTTTCTTCTTAAAATATAATCATAGTCTTAAATTCTTACTTGAGACCTAACATGTGCCAAGCATCAGGCATACAGTGGAAAACCAAAACCAAGTAGTAAAGCATCTGCTAAATAGGGTTTTCCAAGGGCACCTGGGTGGCTCAGTGGGTTAAAGCCTCTGCCTTCGGCTCAGGTCATGATCTCAGGGTCCTGGGATGGAGGCCCCACATGGGGCTCTCTGCTCAGCAGGGAGCCTGCTTCCTCCTCTCTCTCTGCCTGCCCCTCTGCTTGCCTGTGATCTCTCTCTCTGTCAAATAAATAAATAAAATCTTTTTTAAAAATAATAAGGTTTTCCAAGCTCAAGCTACCCCTCTATCTTGAGATTTAAATATATTAAGTTTTAAGTTTCTCATTTTACTACTCTGTTAGAAAAAAATTAGTCTTGGATGACATCTTTTTATTTTTTTTTTAATTCCCCGTGATCTCCTGGCATGGTATGAATTGTGAGAATTTCTCTAATCTTCTAATGTTGTAATATTTTTTAAAATCAACTTCACCCAGTTTAAGTTCATTTTTACAATTTCAGAAACAAGATGTACTATTTCTACTCATTTAAGATTTAGTGTTTAGTGGGTCTAATATAAGTAGAATTTTCATGCAGAGGTGGTAATATTTCAATGACATATTTTCTGCTATAAAATGTTCAGAAGGATCTGAACAGATGGGACAGATGGCCAGGAAAAAGTCTATGAATAATATGGCAAAAAGAATTAATTTTTGAGACTCTAGACAAGGTTCCCATGACCCAGTTAAAAGAAATTACTGAGCTAGTTCCTATTTCTGGAGATAAGAGATGTGCATGCTGCTTCTTTCTGTGGCCATAATTGCTATCACAGAGACCGCATAACTGAGGGGTACTGGGGGGTACTGAGGGGTACTGGGGGGTACTGAGGGGTACTGAGGGGTACTGAGGGGTACTGAGAGTGTCATGCAGAGTCCCTACTCTCACGGAGCTCACAACCCAGTGTGATGAAAGAAGGCCACAAGCCAGTATTCTCAAAGGCTGCCTCTTGGGCACAGACTATTTTGACCCAATGAAGAAGAAACATTGTTTATGCTTCTTTTTCTTTTCTTACTAATTTATTTTTTCAGTGTTCCCAGATTCATTGTTTATGCACCGTACCCAATGCTCCATGCAATTGTGCCCTCCTCAATACCCACCACCAGCCCCCACCCCTCCCTTCCAAAACCTCAGTTTCTTTCTCAGAGTCCACAGTCTCTCATGTTTCATCTCCCTCTCTGAGTTACCCCAGTCACACTCCCTTTCCTTCTCTTAATGTCCTCCATGTTACTCCTTATGCTCAAGAACGTATTTCTTGACAAAAAAGGTAAAGTTGATTCTCTTTATACCTTATGCCTAATCCATGGCCAGAGACTTTGTAGTCTTGTTCCTGGACGTGTAAGGACTAGAGCCAATGACCCAATGTTGTTGACCTGAGCCTAAGTCAGTGCTGATCCGTAGGGTGACACAGCTTACTAACCAAAAGAAGCAGCAACAATTCGTTCCTGGCTGAAAAAAATCTGAAACTCAGAATTCTTCTCACTGACCTTATTTATAAAAATAAGGTTTGGACTTGATCCTCTGTGAAAAGGAACAGAACATCTGAAAATCTTGTGATTTAGGGAAGGGAAGCAGGTGGTTTTACTCAAATGACAAGACCAAAAATGTAGTCCTCCCTAAGAGGGCAATATGACACGACTAAACCTGATTTTCCTGCTGCTATTTGCTAGCAATAATTCGAGAAGAAAGAGGTAGTCAGTCACAAGACAGCCTACCGTCTCTACTTCCTGCCAAAGAAGTATAACCAGTTCTGCATATTTAAGTTAACTCAGCATATGTGTAGATGAATTACAAAAATAAAGCTTCTGCTATTAAGAAAAGATATGTGTACATTTTTTAAGGCCTGGATACATAAGAATTCAACAGACTGCCTTTCTTTGAGAAAGCTGCTAACAGCAATAAATTATTTTGGTTTTTCTGGTTCAAAACTCTTACCGACTGACATCTAAAAGTTCAATCTAGCCAGGCACCAATTATATTACGAAATATTAGCTCTTAATTAAGCAAAGCAGTAGGATAATAGGAAAGCCTTTTATCTGGCCTTAAAAATAAATATATTTTTAAGGATTTACTTATTTACTTTAGAGAGAGAAGGAGAGACAGCAAGCATGAGCAGGGGGAGGGACAGAGGGAGAGAGAATGCCAGACTCCCCACCGAGTGCAGAGCCCAAAGCAGAGCTCAACCTCAAAACCCGGAGATTGTGACCTGAGTCAAAACCAAGGGTCAGACACTCAACTAACTGAGCCACCCAGGTGCCCAACAAACAAAAAAATTTTTTAATTTAAAAAATGTAAAATCCTACTCACAGTTTTCACATATACTCCCTAATGCCTGAAAGTACTTTAAAAGTGACACACTAAAATGATGCACCTAAAAAATAAGGCGTGAAATACAAAACCCAAAGAAATAGAACAAAGAACTTTTCAATTAGGGATCTTCGACGTTTCTCTTGGTTCCCACTGAGGGGACTGACGTGACAAAATAAAAGATGAGATGGTAACCTAAGTGGGAAATCTGCAGAGTAGAGGTCGGCAGGCTGCATCCCCGGGTCAGGGCGGCTCTACCACCGGTTCTCACGGGGCCTCTGAGATGGAATGGCGTTTACATTTTAAAT
>PITA01013881.1:42259-55814 GCA_004023965.1 Spilogale gracilis
GAGCCCTGGAGCGCAGGTGCAGCGGCTTCAGCCCTACCTGATCAGGGGCTGTGCTCTCCTCCGACAGCAGACCCGCTGCCAGGCTCCAAATTCGCCCACCACAGATACCATCAGTGATGTGGCAAACAAAGGGAGAAAAACTATTCGATTTCCTTACTATCTACAGCCCAGTGACAAGTCCCTGAAGCAGGCAGAGTGACCTTCCCTTAGGGACTCAACTGCCTTGACGTTGATATCTCCCTAAGGGCAAAAGGCAATCTTGGCCCGACCCCCAGGACCCTGTGAGTCCACTTTAACATGTAAAAATTCCTTTGGAAACTTGCTTTATCTCTAAACCCCCCAAGATACACATTGGCAATCATCCCCCAAGCATATGCCCCACCAATATACATTTGAAAGGTCTCATGACTAAGGCTTTAATTAGACAGTAATTAATGACCTTTTCCCAACAATAGCCAGCCCCCTCAAGGGAAACCTTGCCTCCAAAATTCCTTAGAGACTGAGCCTACCCCTAACTCCTTCCCAACTTTAAAGTATTTAATGGGCCACCCCTCACGGCCCCAATACAGCTCTCTGCCCACAGGTCCTATCCCTGTGCTTTAATAAGATCACCTCATTGCACCAAAGACACGTCAAGAGTTCTTTCTCAGCGGTCGGCTCCGAACCCTAACATTCTTTCCGACATCATCAACGGAAAACCAAATCAAAGTCCAAGCCTGCTAAAGGTCAGCATCGCGACCCAAGTGCGCGTGAAGCCTCGCACGGCACCGACCACCGTTTCCAAACTGGAGCTTGTATGTTCTCACACAGGAGAGCCACTTTCAGTGGGAAAAACAGATAAATTAAACAAAGTAGACATAATTTTACTTACTTAGGGATACCATAAATTCTGTAAATTTCTTTACAACGGTAACCCCCTTAATGATTTTTTCATTATCAACAGATTTATGCCCTACATCACCTCCATTAAACCAAATATTAACTCCTTTGTGCTATCGTGTTCCCTGTCCTGATGCCCTTTTAAAACACTCCAACTCAATTTGAAGAAATCCTTTTACCTCTAAGTTGGTTCCTTTTGTATGATCATGCCCTCTAGAAGTGAATTTTCTTCTGCATTACAACAACAGAACATACGGCTTTGAGCTATTTTCACTAAGGCTTACGATTTATTTAAAGGATTTATTTAAAGACTTTCGAAGACTTCCGCTTCCAACACTACAGTGGGCTGAAACCTCTGAAGGCCTGTTACAAACTACAGGATCCACGTAAGAATGATTTTTAGGCGTGAGGGAGTCACAGCAAGTAGAACAAGTAAGGGAAAATTTCAAGTTCTTCGTCTAACCAAAAGAAGCAGAAACAGAAAAAGAACTCAAAGAAGATACGCAAATAGCAAATAAACATATGGAAACATGCTCCACAGTCTTGTCATCAGGGAAACCGGAAGTAAAACAATGAGCAACAGGTACACGCACCTGCAGGAAGGGCCCAGTCCGGGACCCGACACCACCCAACAGGCTGGAGCTCTGACTCACCGCTGCGAGTGCAGAATGGCCCAGCCACTTGGGAAGATAACTTGTCCAGCCTTCGGTGCCCACCCGGTTCTCTTTGAAGCCCTGTGACCAGCACGGGATGCCCATCCCCCAACTCGTGAATCTCTGCTGCTAAGGGCTCCCACTGCTGCCACCCTCCCAGTCCTACCCCAGGACTCAGAGACACAGCAGCGCCCGGGAGTTCACACCCACCCAAGCCCCTAAGAATGCCCCTCCGTCAGGACTGATGCAGAAATACAGAAGCTCAGCTCTTGCCTTAAGTGGTGACAAACCTGACACAGTATTTTACGCTCCGGGGCTCCATGGAATCATGCTGATACTGGAACTTATGAAATCATCCCCGTAGTTGGCCTCTTCGTCCTCCCTCTTCCTGTCCCCATCAATCAGGCCCTCACTGGTTTCCCCTGGGAGGACTTCTTTAATAAATCACTGACCTGGGAATCCCTATCTCAGGGTCTGATTCTCAGGAACCTGAGCTAAGATCTCAGGTACTAGAATTCTTAGGTGTATAATATAATACAATTATCTATTATGTACTCAAAGATTTTTTAAAAATGTAACCACAGGGGCGCCTGAGTGGCTCAGTTGGTTAAGCGGCTGCCTTCGGCTCAGGTCATGATCCCAGGGTCTGGGATAGAGTCCTGCATCAGGCTCCTTGCTACATGTGCAGCCTGCTTCTTCCTCTGCCTGTCGGTCCCCATTTGTGCTTGCTCTCTGTCTCTCTCTCCTCTCTCTCTGACAAATAAATAAATAAAATATTTTTAAAAAAGAACCACAAAGAATGAGCAAAACAATGAGATGCTATTAAAAATGAACAAGTATATTTGGAAAAGCAGATAGAACTATTAAAGTGAAAATTTACTGAAATAAATTCAATGGATGGCTTAAACAACACATTAGACACGGCAAAAACTAGAATTAGTGAACTGGAAAAAAAAATCTAAAGAATGTAGCCAAAATATATTCCAAGGACACAGGGAGACAGAAAATATGAGAGGCTAAAAAATGTGAAAGCTAGAATGAGTTGGTTCAACAGACATATAATTGGAATCCCAGAAGGAAAAATAGACTGAGCAATGTCGCTCTTAGGTATGTGCACTGTATACACTGTAGATATGCCTGCACTCAGGCGCCAGGAGACATACGCGAGGACACAAACAGCAACACTGTTACCATAGCCCCCAACTGGAAACAGCTGAGGATAAACTGTAAGTAAATAATAGCAGTCACACCAGAGAATTAGCAATAAACATATATGTCACTACAGCTACAAGCAAGAACATGCATGAATCTCAAAAAATAATTTACAAAGCACAAAAATACACAAAACTAAACCATATATTATTTAGAGTACATACCAATGATAAAACTTTCTTAAGGCAAGGTAACAGTATAGTTACTTTTGGTGGGAAGACAGGATCGGTGTCACAAGGTATACACAGGGTGTTGTCGACATTCTAGACCCTAAGATGGACAACAGTTTCATGAATGCTCATTTTATTATATTCGTCATAAACTGACATAAATGATCTATTCTTTTATATGTATTAAATGTTATATTAAAAGCAATGTTTGTATAAAACAAATAGTATAGATAGGCGTTAAAGGTACTCAGACCCATCCTTAACATGTCAGATGAACCAGAGCTTGAATCATTTTTTTTTAAATTTTATTTATTTGACAGAGAAACACAGCTAGAGAGGGAACACAAGCAGGGGGAGTGAGAGAGGGAGAAGCAGGCTTCCCCCCGTGCAGGGAGCCCGATGTGGGGCTCAATCCCGGGTCTCTGGGATCATGACCTGAGCCAAAGGCAGTCACTTAACCAACTGAGCCACCCAGGCACCCCAAGAGCTTGAATCTTCTATCTTACGGTGTCTTTGAGCAGGTTACCGACCATTCATAGACCTCAGTCTTCTCATACAATAATGGCACTAATATCTGCCTCGTGGAACTTACCGTGAGAATTTATATGGTAAGATTATTAGACTATTAATTTCCATGGTGGATAGGACTGTATCTCTCTTACTCATCTATGTATCCCTATGAAGAGCACATCCCTGAACACAGCAGATATTTATGCTAATTCCTCTTTCTTCTTTAAGAGTACAGAACAAAATGTTAGGAGTATATGTGTTTAGTTTTAAAGTGGTTCTTTCTTCTTTTTGGTTTTGGAGGGTTTTTTTTATTTTTAAAGATTTTATAAAATAAACATAATAATTATAAATATATATAATCATATATAATTATATTATATAGACTATATGATATTGTAATATTATAATATATGCTATATGATATTATATATTATATAATTATAAATAATTATTAAAAATGATAAAAAATTAAAGATTATTTTTAAGCAATCCCCACACCCAGCATGGGGCTCTGAACTTCCAACCCCGAGATCAAGAGTCACATCCTTCACCAACTGAGCCAGGCAGGCACCCCTGTTTCTTTGCTTTTCAGACTGACATTTCATCTTGGCACTGACTATATGTTACTACATGTAAGAAGTAACTTGACTTCTCCGGCTTTTGGGTTCTCAATCTCTTACACGACAAAACTGAACTAAGGTATGTAATTTCTTCATGTCTATAGTTTGATGTCACACTATATTAGTCTTTTCAAAAAGTAAACAATAAAGTCAGCATATTTCTGTTACACAAAGTGCAAATTCAAGTCACCTGTTCATAGATATCCCTCAAGGAGAATAACTACCTAAACCATACTGTGTGTGCGATGGTCAAAACTGTATTCAGCGATAGACCCCTTAGGTCAATGTGTCGCCACTTAGGCCCTTTTACCTTCTAGCACATTACATTAGTCTGGTGCTTCTATCTTCGATCGCCCTCATTCTTGGCTTCTTTCCTATGGTTCCGATTTTTCTTCTTACCCCGTGATTCTTCCCAAAATGCGCCCTCCTCATGCCTAGCACTCAGCATGCGTAAGTTCATCAACTCTGACACCCTTAGCTATTACAGTTTTCACAGTTCATTTGAGTCCCAAAAACATGAGATCAATAGGTCAAAACAGATCTCAGGGCTGCCTAGTCCTAAAATGTAATGCCCACTGAGCTCTAACTACCACATGCTGAGACCGGGCTCCTCTGCCCAGAGGGGACAGAAGGAAACCGAGACCTCCAGCCCGGTGTGGCACAGGGAGCAAAGCTTACTCGCTCAGGCTGGAAGCCTAAGAGGGATGTTCATCTCCTGCACTACCACCACACATCTTCACCATCTGAACCGTCGTCTCCTGACGATCTGAGCCCCTTCTTCAGTCTTAATTTTTTATGGCTCACCCACCATGGGCCTGGCCTTTACCAGCCCAAAGGCACGGTAACAGCCCCCAAATGGAAGAGAAAACCACAGACGTTTATAGCCTCGAGACTATGATTAAACAAGACCCACTGAGCAGCAGAGCCGTTTCAGTGCCTCCTGGAAGGTGCCAGCTAGCTTACCTGATCTTCTCCAAGGCATCTGTTACCTGCTGTTGCCCAATATCATAGAGTCTCACCCTGAAGCCTCCGCTGGCGAACAGCATGGCCCAGCTTTGTCCGATGAGGCCACTAAAGGGAGAGAGAATTAGGAAAGGCTTCCAGTTAACTCAACAAAACAGTTTTTCACTCCTCACCCAGAATGAAATTTTTAAAGTTATCTAGGATCCTATTCTAAAATACTTAACATCTTAAAATTATACACTTGCATAGCTGTATCATACAGGAGCCCCTGAATCCCAACTCCAGAGTCAGCAGTAAGATTCTGCCAGGCACGCTGCTGGGTGTCAGGTAGTTAACAGTAGTTCACACACAAACAAAAACTCAGAGCAGGGAGGCAGTAGGGTGTGGTGGAAGCGAAAAGCCCCTCTGTGCACCCCCTCTGACCACTGTTTCAGGCAAGTCACTTAATGTGAAGAACAGACAGTATTTTCCCCATCCTCTTCCAGTAAATAACTGCTGCTGGCACCACCAGCTTTTGAGCACATCTTGGGTGTCAGGCAAGATTCAACACCTTACATGTCTTCCCTGTTAATCTTTACAGTAACTCCACAAGGTAGGTGCTATTATTATTTCCCATTTTATATACGGGAAAACTGAGGCATGGAGGGGTTAAGACTATGCAGGCCATACATGCTGGAGCTATGACATGAACACAAACAGCCCGACCCTGAGATCCTAACTAACGGTACCTTTGCCCACACTATTTTGGTGTGTTACCAGAAAAGGAAAAGATAAGAAAGACATGAAAAATTCACATGGAGTTGCTCCAGTGGTGAAAAATGAATGTTAAGGAGCACATGTGGAGCCCAAATCTTGGTTTCTAACATCATTCTCCAAAAAAGGGAGCCAGGGTCCTTGGAGAAATGGCTGATTCTGGGACTGAGCCAGGAAATACACAAAATGAGCCCAGAGTAATTGGGAGTACCAGAAAGTGCACAGTGCTAATAAAAAATAAAAATCAAAAAAAAACTGTAAAGGCCTATCCTGATGGAACACGTCAAAGGAGTGCAGGAGCCAAATGAAAGAGCTCTAGGGGCCAAAGCTGGTGTAAGTTGGGCAACAAAGTAAAGTGACGCTGGATTATGACTCCAAGTGTCCGTGAGTCCACCTTGGTATCGACAAGTGTCTGAGTGAACAGATGAATGGGGGAGACGCTACAGCTCCCCTGCAGAAGAACTGCCCCATGACTCACGCGACCCTGCCTCGGGGCTGTCAGGTAGCTCCCCACTTCTGGGCTGTATGGAGACTTCTTTCCAAAGAGGACGGTAACAAAAAGGGGAAATTGAGAGTGACTTTACAGGGGAGAAAACTGACAAAACGAATGTTTATGACAGCAGTTCCACTCCTAGGCATTTACCCAAGAGAAATGAAACATATGTCCCAAAAAAACTACTTTATGCATGTATGTTTATATGAGCATTATTCATAACAGCTAAATGGAAACGGCCCAAAAGTCCAATAGCTAATGAATAGGTAAACAAAACGTGGCATACCCATGAAAAGTCATTCAGCCATAAAAAGGAATAAAGTGCCGATACATGCTACATGGAATTTTAAAAAAATGCTCAACAAAAGAAGTGCATCAGTAAGGTCTACATACTATGATTCCACTTCTAGGAACTGGGAAATCCACAGAGACAGAAAATGGGTTTGTAGTTGCCCAGGGATAGAAAGAACCGGGGAGACAGCTGAGGGGTGCAGCGTTCCTTTTGGGAGGAGGAGAAGATTCCAAAATCGACTATAGTGACATTTGCACAACTGTGTGAATTATGCTAAAAGGGTGAACTCTGTGCTAGATGAATCTCAACAAGTCCGTTATTAAAAAATGAACGTATGTGAAAATGCTTTGAAAACCAACTCCGGACACACAGATGTAGAGCGATAATACCAGGCAACCTCTTGAATTTGGTTCTGTGGGAGGGCGAAGAGAGAACGAACAGCACACGTGGTGGAATGCAGGGGGTTCCCTTGAAGCGGGACAGGATTTTAGGGTTCCTTCCCCGAGGGCGCTTGACTGCCAAACAAATGTTCAGCTAGCGTCCTCTCACAACACATCTGTGGCCCAGATGTTCAAGGGATCTCTCCAGAGGAGGTGGCCTACAAGAAGGCAGTTCATAGAGCAACAGGCAACAGAATGCACGTAAACTTGTCTCCAATTCCAAACTCCAGTGCTGACCAATTCAAAAGGGTACGCCAGTTTCCAGTTTCCCCACAGGGGACCCACGGGCTAACACGTCCCTTTGTATCTGCCCCACGAGGGCAGAGCTGGTGGTGGGGCCATTGAGAACTCACCCAGCCTGCTGAGTGATCCAACTCTGGGTGCAAAGAACAGTTGTGTTCAGCATTTTATGTTTTTAAAAATAGTCAACATAGATCAACCCTGAAGACATAACACAAATAACTCAGTCACCAAAAGACAAATACTACATGACTCCACGTATATGAGCTACTTAGAGTAGTCAAAACCATAGGGAGAGAGACCGGAATGGTGGTCACCAGGGGCTGGGGGAAGGGAGGCTCAGGGACTCATGTAATGGGGACAGAGCTGCAGTTCTGCAAGAGAAAAAAGTTCTGGAGATTGGATGCACAAGGTAAATACACTTTACACTACTAAACCACACACTTACAAATGCTTAAAATGGCAAATGTTATGTGCATCTCACCACAATTGTTTTTAACTGTTTAAATAAACTTACTCTGCAAAAGGCAGACTCTAGATTTGGGCAAAGTTTCCTTATCTTACCAGAGGGCAACTAGCACTTTCTCACTGGCCTAGAAGAAAAATGTACTGAAAACATTCAGATCTCAGTTCCCCTGGTCCTTTTCCAAGTGTTACCATCTGTCCTTTCATTCTTCTGGGAACTGCATCTCAAAAGATAACCTTGGCCCACCCAAGGTCTAGCTTCTCAAGACAGTCTTTCCTCTGGGACCAACCCTAGAAAAATTCTACCCCCGGCACCCATTTTGTATGTAGATGCATGGATACATCTGGAGAGGAAGCAAATGAGGAATGCTTCTACCTTAACTTCGAGGTCTGGGTAGGTTACACACATCTGTTGTTTCTGCGAACTATAAGACTGTTAATCATGGATATCTAAGTAGGTAAATAAAAAATACGGCAAATTTTACACAGTGATGTTAAAAGAAAGCAGTATGAATTTATCAGCAGTATGGATTTATTTCTGTTGGTTCCACAGGGTAAGCTCTATGCACGACAAACCATGTCGCTCCCCTTTGTGCTCCTAGAACACTGTAGGGGCTTGATCAAAGTTAGCTGTGGGCAAAAAACAAGCAAAGGCAAACAAACAAAAACAAAACAAAGAAACAAAGAAAAGAAACCACAAGAGAAAAAAAAACTCATTATCCAGTGATAAATACTATGTAAAGGCCAACAGCCTCTTCCTATGGAGTTAATTTGAAGGCCATGGTTGTTCACTGCAGAAATATTCAGAGGACCTACTGGGTGTTCCGGCACAATCCCAGGCACTGTGGATGCAGCAGTGACAAAACCGAAACTCTTGCCAGACGGTGCTCACAATGGTCAGGCAGAGAAGAAACGAAGCAGGTCAGTAAGATGCCATAGTAAAGGTAACAAGTGCTAGGAGAGAGAAGAGGCAGGGAATGGGGACAATGAGGAGGAGAATGGGGACTGGGAGGCAAAGAAATTTTAAAAGCACCCTGGGGACTGTCTCACTAGGAAGGTGACATATTAGCAAAGGGCTGAAAGGGGTGAGGGGACAAGACACAAAAGGCATCTGGAATTCGCAGCAGAGGGAACAGCAGGTGCAAAAACCTGATGGAGTGGTCCAGTGGAGAAGGAAGGGGGAGGGTGGCAGGAGGAGGTTCAAGAGGGCAGGAGAGATGCCTGAGGATGCAGAGAGACTGTCACCTTGACTCCCAAGTGAGATGAGCAGATAACAGAATGTTTTAGAGGAAAGACATGCTCTGACTTCAGTTTTAAAAGGTTCTAGCTGAATATACTGGGGTGCTGGGGCACCCGAGTGGCTCAGTTGGTCAAGCCACTGCCTTCAGGTCAGGTCATGATCCTGCAGTCCCAGGATCGAGTCCCGCATTGGGCTCCCAGCTCCTCAGGGAATCTGCTTCTCCCTCCGACCTTCCTCCCTCTCAGGCTCTCTCTCTCGCTCTCAAATAAATAAAATCTTTAAAATATGTATATACTGGGGTGCCTGGGTGGCTCAGTCGGTTCAGTATCTGACTCTTGATTCAGCTCAGGTCATGATCTCAGGGTTCTGAGACTGAGCCCTGCATCAGGATCGCCACTCGGCATGGAGTCTGCTTAAGATTCTCTCCCACTCCCTCTCCCTGCCCTCCCACAGGCATGCTCTCTCTCTCTCCCTCTAATAAATAAATACACTTTTAAAAAATTAAAAATCAAAAAATTGTTTAAAGAATATACTGAAGGCAGGCAAAGATGGAAGTAAACAGACCAGCTAGAAGTCAAGAGACTATTGCAAAATACGGTGGTAGGCTAGAGCAGGACAGAAGCAGAGGTGAAGACAGGAACGGCCAGCTGAGTTCTGACAGTCTTTCCGAGGCACAGACTGCCAGAGTGGTTGTGCACATGTGGGTGTGAGAGAGAAGAACTGGGGATGACGCCAAGTTTCTTTTGGACAGCAGTAGAAAGGACAGAGGGGCATTAACTCTGCTGGAGAAGACCAGAACTGGAGAAGATCGGGCGGGCATTCAATACAGGAAACTTTAAGTTTGGAAAAGTTCTCCAATCGGTACATCTAGGAAACAACTGGATAGAAGTCTCAAGGTTAACAGGCAAGACCTGGGCTGCAGATATGAATTTGGGATTAGTGCAAAGACATGATATGTACAGGCATGAAACCGGATGAGATCACTGAGTTAGTGAATAATAATAAAGAAGTCAAAGGGACTGAGCCTTGGAACACTCCTCTAACTTCAGTGAAGGATACTGGATGGGAGATGGGAGGAAAGCCAGATGCAGGGGGTTAGGGTTCGGAGAAGAGAGTGGCCAGTTGGGTCAAAACTGAGAACTGCCCACTGTAGTTAGAAAGATGAATGGGAGTGGGGACAGTGACAAGAGTAGTTCTGACAGACTGGTAGGGAGGACAGCCTGCCTGGGTGTAAGAGAAATGAGCCTCTAGATCTACCAACCAGTTTAGGAAATGAAGGGACAGGGGAGAGAACGTATTAAATGACACCTACACAGATGTATTCAGCAAAATCCAGAATTTGGAAAATTTCACAGATCAAATGACCCGTGTTCTTCAACAAATAAACCTCAAGAAAATTTTAAAGAGAAGAGTGGGGGAGAGGGAGAGAGAGAGAGAGATGGGGAAACCTATATATTGAAAAAGCTAAGAAACATATCAACTAAATATAACATGTGTGCCTTACTTGGACCCTGAATCAAACCAAGGATAAAAAAGTTTTTAGGTAATCAGGAAAATTCTGAATACTAATGGGATATTTAAAGATATTATTTTTTGATACTAAGGAATTTTGTTAATGTTTTATACTTGATGATGGTATTGCTGTCATATATTTTTAAAATACAGTTGACCCTTGAACATGGGTTTGAACTGCATGTGTCCATTTACGTGCAGATTTTTACAGTTTAGTACTGTAAATATGGTTTCTCTTCCTTGTGATTTTCTTAACATCTTTTCTCTAGCTTACTTTAAGAACACAGTGTTTAATACCTATCACATACAAAATATGTGTTGACTATTGGTGTTATCAGTAAAGCTACCAGTCAACAGTAGGCAATTAGTAATTAAGTTTGAAAGGAGCCAAAGTTAGACACGGATTTTCAACTCCATGGGGGTGTTCAGCACCCCTAACTTCTGCATTATTCAAGGGTCAACGGTAGTCCTTGTCTTTCAAGGTATATGCTGACATATTTGTAAATGAAATGATACAAATGATACTGTAATTTGTTTCAAATTAATCCACAGAAGGGAACATAAATGAAACTAGATTAGCCCTGTGTTGATAACTGTTGAAACTGGGGTAGACGGGGTACATAAATTTTCATTGTACTATTTTCTTAACTTTGATATGATTTGAAACTTTTCCATAATATAAAGTATATGGATGGGAAGAAAGGAAGTAGAGGCAGAATACAGATAATTTTATTGAGGTCTGAAGAAAAATGTTGCAGTTGCTAGAAGAAATGAGGCCAAGAAAGGATTTTTTATGAGGTTGGGAGAAATAGCCACATTTACACATGGAGATGATTCCCAGCAGACAACACAGCACTTTGGCCTGGGGCTCCTGCACCTCGTCCCACTGCTTGGGTTGTCCTGAGGCTTGATGTTACTCAAGAAAAGGCAGACCCAGCCATCAAGCAATCAAGTGGAAAATCCTTGGAATTGGTGGTATCAGAATAGACGGAGGTAATCACTTGGCATCAAATATCAGGTAAGTGATTGGATTATGCTCCATTTTTTCTCAATCTTGAGATTTTTCCA
Organism: Spilogale gracilis; assembly: GCA_004023965.1. Lineage (NCBI taxonomy): Eukaryota > Metazoa > Chordata > Mammalia > Carnivora > Mephitidae > Spilogale > Spilogale gracilis. The sequence continues at coordinate 53,770 of PITA01013881.1, forward strand.
GTGCCACTTGGAATATCAAAAGAGAGTGGCATCTGATCCACAAATTGCCCTGGTATTCTTCAATTTAAAAACAAACCAACAACGTTCTCTAGGGTTCCTCTAAATGGGAATCTTTTCAAAATGTGATGCAGATATCAGCAGCAACATATTCCCCATTTCAGAGGGGCCAAGAGGAATGTGTGGACAAAGCCAGGCATGGAGCGGCAAGAGGAACTTTTCCATGAACACTCACATGTCTTTTTCGTTCCTTACCCAGGCCATCTGTCAGAGTTATTTTGCCGAAATATATCCTCGAGAATAAAGAGCAAGCCTGCTTACCTCTTACTATACAAACAGTGGTTTCCCCAAGCTCAGTGCTCCCGTCCTGGATACATGCTGAATCTGCAGGTGTCCACCTGGGACCTCCATGACTCCCCCATGGGACTCAGGGCAAAAGGAACAAATGCTAACAGAATGCTCATGCTACCTGCTCTGCTATGATTAAGAACGTTCTCTGTCTCTGACCCATGAGGCTCATGTCCTCTGCCACCGTTCAGGAAACAGTAACAAGCTAGATTATTAGCTTGCAAGTAGAGCATTCAGCAGGACAGGCCTGCCTCAGGTATGTGTTATTTCATCGTGGTAACTATGTGCTGCTCTGAGGAAGGGGTGGTGGTGGCTAGAATAGCAGCCAAACGATGGGCTCCACACGGTATTATCTCCCCTCCATCTCGCCTCCCCCTACCTCTCCTAATTCAGCTAATCTATCCTTGGGGCTCTGAGTACAGAAAGCACTTCACACAGTCAGAATGCCCTCCTCTTCTGTCAGGCTTGGGCCCAAGCAACTGAAGGGAAGAGCGTGGCACGCCTCTTACTGACCTGAAAATCCTGCTAAATGCCACAGAAGTGCTATCCAAGCTCAAAGCCCTCACACAATGGTCACTTAAGCTGAGCCTCCAATACACACAAGGGGTTATTGAGAGGGGCTACTATCTGGTTACAAGGTATTTTATGTGAAGCCATTTGTTGGAAAAACAGTGAAAACAACTAAAACTCAACTCAACTTCCAGAGAGGGAGCAGGATCATACGGAATGTTTAACCCCATATTCGTCTGCAATAATAAAATCTTTTATGACTAATGTAAAATTTACATGTCATATATAATGTACATGTTATATAATTTATATACACATAAATATATAACTTACATATATGTACATATATATTACGTTATGTGAATAATCTATATCTTACATACTATATAATTTTTATATTATATACATTTTATATTTATTATATATATAAATTACATATAAAATTTTTATTAAACTCTCAATGCCCTCGACCTAGCACTGTCCAATATGGTAGACTCTAGCCACATGCTGCTATTTAAATCAATTAAAATTGATGAGTTTTCAAAACCCGTTCATCAACAGTACTAGACATATGTCAAGTATTCACAGTCACACGTGGCCGCGGCTGCCAAGCTGGGGAGCAAGGGCATGTGCAGAATGTCTTCCTCTTTGCAGAAAGTTCCGTCGACAGAGCTGCTCTAGACTCTGAAGAAAACCACCTTACAGACCACAAGGCAGAGTTTGAAAGGGCCGGCCCCGCCTGGAGACTCTCTCCTCCTCCACCCCCAGCTGTCACTACAGGCCAGTTAAGGTCGGTGCAGTCACCCCGCCGCCAGGGTCACCACGTTCGGCACACGTGCTGAGTGACTTAACCGTGGAGGGGCCGCCTCTCCCCCCGTAAGAGCTTCTGCCCGCGGGCTGGTCAGGCGGACCCCCGGGCGACTCTGGGGGCCAGCAGCAGACCCTGCGCCGGGAGGCCCCACATCCTGTGTCCATCACACAGTGAACGCAGAGGCCGCGCGGGGCAGCAGGGGCCTCGGGGCCAGGGGCGCGGGGCTCGCAGGCACCCGGGGCGGAGGGCAGGGGGCTCCGCGGGCCCGTCGGAACGAGCACTGTGGCTGCTGGTTCGGAGAAGACCCCACGAGGGGAGCACAGCACACCCATCCCCGCGAGGAAACCTCCGCCCACAGCCAGACGCGCCTCCTCAACAC
>PITA01013882.1:0-55702 GCA_004023965.1 Spilogale gracilis
TTTTTTTTTAAATATTTTATTTATTTATTTGACAGAGAGAAACACAGCCAGAGAGGGAACACAAGCAGAGGGACTGAGAGAGGGAGAAGCAGGCCTCCCGCCGAGCAGGAAGCCCGATGTGGGGCTCGATCCCGGGTCTCCAGGATCATGACCTGAGCCGAAGGCAGTCGCCCAAACAACTGAGCCACCCAGGCGCCCCAACCCTGCCCCCCTTAAACAAACCCCTTGTAGATGAAAAGCCAGTGGTTTGGAAGAAAATACTGAAAACAATAGTGGAATATTTTTTTTAAAACTCTTTCAATAATTTATTTACATTTGGCATTACTTTTCTAATAGTGGAGCATTCTTTCAAAACATGTTCCATTATTAAACCTCCTGGGTGGTAGAATTCAGTACACTGTGGAAAAATTCTGATTGATAAAAAAATCATTGTCATAGTTTAATTAGTACTTTTTTCCTTTCAGTGGTTCAAAAATAATGGCACTTCTTAGAACCCATGTTGTCTCAGAATTGATGAAATAATGTATATAACCTTGCATTTTCTTTTTTTTTTTTTAAGATTTATTTATTTATTTGACAGAGAGAAACACAGCGAGAAAGGGAACACAAGCGAGAGAGGGGAGTGAGAGAGGGAGAAGCAGGCCTTCCATCCAGCAGGGAGCCTGATGCATGCCGGGCTCGATCCCAGGTCTCTGGGATCATGACCTGAGCCGAAGGCAGTCGCTTAACCAACTGAGCCACCCAGGCGCCCCAACCTTGCATTTTCAAACCTATCCTCCAAGACTGGTCTTATCATGCCTGGTGTTTGCTGACTTATCATAATTCTGTAGTCTCATCATGCTTATCTGCCTTCTGTCTTTCCATTAGATTATAAACTCTCTATGACCTACCTTAGTGCCTGTCACGTAGTAGGTATGCAATTAACATTTATCAAATTACTGCAATGTTCATGTTCTTTAGCTGGAGAAACTGTTCCACTGTGATTCTGATTCTCAATTTGTATGTGTCCATTTTCGAGACTAATCTTGAATCATCTGAGACTTCAACTATTCCTGTGAAATAATGCTTGTTGGAGAGGGGTCTAATATCCTTTTAATAGTATTCCCTTAGGAGCATTTTTTCCTAAGGATCGATATGCTGTGATGACCAAAATTTAATCTCTTTATCAAGGTTCTATTCTGCTGCATAATTTTACACCTAAATTTTTATGCTGCTGCTTTTTTCTTTTAAATGTTGTTAACCTATCAACATCATTGGCTACTGTGATCTCAAAGAATAAAGCAGAGAGCTGAGGAAATAGTAAGACTGCCAAAAAAACTTTAGGCTGCATATGAGGAACATTGGGTTCATCTGATTACTCTGCTCAGATGGCACATCCAGATACCATAAGCCAAGTCCTTGGCACATAATTATTTTTAAACCGTGTTATCCTGCTTAATTGGTTTAAAATAATTTAAAAGGGCTCTGGCTGGCTCCTACAAATGAATCTAATTCATCAGTTCTTAATTGTTAAAATAGGTCCATTTCCACAATTTAGGCTATTGTTTAAGCCAGTCACCACTCCTTCAGAGGCTTTTATAGAATTTATTCATTCCCTTTCAGACCAGAGCCATAGCATTTAGGCAGAGCTCCTTTAAAACCAGCAACAAAGAGCAAATGTTCTCCCACATACCTCTTCTGACCAATGTCCTCCCGGGGAAATCTTCCCTAATCCCCTACACTGCAACAGCGTGGGGTTTAGCACACCACAACGCTCCGTCCAGCATGGCTAGGGCTGTTTTTTCAGTTGAGTCTGATGAAATAGTTGGCCTGCATTTAGGGGCCATGTTTCAGAAAAATAAGCCTGCCTATACCCAGAATCTTTCTAGAATCACAGAGATTGAGTAAAGAAGAGATTTATATTTCCCATCTCATGCTTATTCTGAGGCCTAACCTCACTGAAGGGAACAGTGGAAATCTCTGACACTATTTAGTTTTCTCTTTTTTAATTTTTTTCAAACATGGTTGGCTTCAAGCAATTGAAGTAAGCATGTGATACAAATCCACTGTTTTCTATAGTGGTGTCACATTTATAGTTTTTTTTCCACTTTAGTTTGCACATTTTATAATTTCTTTAAAGAAATGTATCTCTAAGGCTTTGTGAATTTTTAAAGTTATTTATTGAGTACTACTAGATGTAGACATATATATTATTTTTATACTTTAAGCATATAGTTTTTAATCACTCTTGTAAAAAAATGAGATGACCAGAGCCCATCCCAGTTCTACTGAATCTCTTTCCTATGGGTATGAGGATTTAGTACATTTATTATTTTTCAGTTCTGTGGGTAATGCTGATGTGCATCTCCTGGTCCAGAACTACTGCTTTAAGCCATCAACCAATAGCTTCATTGTCAACCAGAGTCACTAAGAATAAACTTGGCCTATTTCACAATTTTGTCTAGGGACCACTCGTCAATGCTTCCTACTTTCTGATTGCCTCCTCATTTGCTGCCTTTGTATGTCCTGATTTTTTTTTTAAAGATTTTATTTATTTGACAGAGAGAAACACAGCCAGAGAGGGAACACAAGCAGGGGGAGTGAGAGAGGGAGAAGCAGGCTTCCCGCTGAGCAGGGAGCCCAATGTGGGGCTCGATCCAGATCTCCAGGATCATGACCTGAGCCGAAGGCAGTCGCTCAACCAACTGAGCCACCCAGGCGCCCAGTATGTCCTGATTTCTTTCCTATTCTGCCTCAGGGTCATGCCTTCGAGCAATTCTGTACTTCTGAACTGGAAACCTGGCCTTTGATCTCCAGTACCACACAATAAGCACAGGTTCTGGTTATATGCTCCAGGTTCACTGGACTTTGCATCCAGCCCTGTCTCTACCATACACCTCCACTTACGACAATCTGCCAACTCCACTGAGTCAGGGAAGAGCCATGTCATCTCCAATGGAAATGATTTCAAATAACTTAACAGGGAAGGTCATAATTAATGCATGATTCCCTACTTCAGTAGTCGAGTTTGATTCCCTTCAAACACTGCTTTGTGCTTAGCACCCCAGCGATAAACTGTAATTTATTTGGGGAAAAATCCTTAGTCTTGAATAAAGGCCCTCTACTGTCTAGATCTGACTTACCTTTCTGAAGGAGCTTACTGTTTTTCACATTCCTAGTGCTCCAGCCTAGCTGAATGTCACTGTTCCCCAGGAAGCCATTGGCAATGCTGTGCTAACTTCCTTTCTTCATTCTATTTTCAATGTCTTAAAAGGACTTTTTCACCAGCAGCTTCCTCTTCCTTAACCCACATATCCAAATCCTACCAATCCTTTGAAGCAGTGTTTCTCAAACCTGAGTAACACAAAGGACATTCTTGTCATTCTAGAGAATACATGTTTGGATAGGTAGGGGTCCATGGACCAGTTTGAAAAGCGCAGATACTGAAAACTGAAGACCAATTTCATGAAAATCTTTCAGTTGCAAATTATAACTTTGAAAGAAAAATTTTCTCTTTGTAACAGTAAAACAACTGGTATGTAGTCATTAAAATGAAAACACAAATTTTCAAGTATCAAGGAACTCTGATCTTATCTCCAGATCTAGGAGCTCAGTTTCAGAAACTTGGCTTTAAGGAACATATGGATATACTGTCCTTGGAGATTGTTCATAACCCACGGGTAATACATTTTTCTCTTTTCTGAATTATTTATTATCTAATCACTCTCTGCCTTGTAGTAGCTAATAGTATGTATGTAATATTCTTCTGGAAAAACCATAAGCTCTTTGAAGGCAGGGTACACATTTTAATCATTTTTTTTAACTCCACCAGTCCTCAGCAAAAATTGAATCTTAAGACCTGTGTTCCATCTTGTTTTGTAGTCCAGATCTCTTAAAAATATCTCTCTTCTATGGTACATACTCACAGAACAGTAGATTACTGAAACAGCCCCATTAAATGAACAAGAAGTTCAGAGGTTGTCCTAAGTATTAGGAAATGTCCAAGTTATGAAATATAAACTCAAGATTTTAAAAAAGTGCCACAAAACAGGTCTCTTTTGTGTTAAGGTTAGTAAGAACAATTTCATTAAATGATCAGGCAGCAAATAAGAATTTCAGGATAAAAAAATGAAATCGAAATGCAGGGCTAGCAGGAGAGGCCCCATAGATGTCTCTATAGTCATTATAATGGATGTATATCTCTAACACAATTTGTAGTTCAGGTACTGTCTTCAGTTTTCCAAATAGTGTATTTGAGTGACCAGTTTTCCTCAGGCCTTTAGGAGAGGATTCATTACTTCAGGCATGGTGACAGGGGCTTCGTTTAACCAAGAACGTCTTCTCTAATACAGTGTTCGGAACCGGGCTCCGAGACAGCACTTAGCTCTGGCAGGGTTCATGGGGAACCCACTCTGTGTGTCACCTGCGCAAGCTGCAATCAGTTTTTCCATATCAAAACGAGTTAAGTCAGTTTTCTAAAGTCCCCTTTGGCTCTGAAATTGACATTCTTTGGCCCTAAGGAAAAGCAAGGTTTTGGATCGTTATTTCTTTGGATGGGATGGGTTATTTTTCTCTGAGAATAAAAAGGTCAACAAACTGTTACTGATACTGGAGTCTTCCCCATACTCTTTTAGGGCTGAGTTAGGAAAACAGGGTTAGTTCTCTTTTCGTTGGATCCTCTACCCGGAGAACTCCCGGTCGGCTCTGGGTCCAGCCCTCACCCTAAGCTGCGCCCCAAAGCCCAATGAGACTGCGGGGAAAGCCCGGACTCGACCTCACTCGCCACCGAGAGCGGTGGGACTGGCGGAGATTAGTCCCCGGTCATAAACAACCTCTCACTTCCCCTCCCCCCGCCCCAGGCCCGCCCCCGGTGGGGCCGGCCCTCCCAGGCCCAAGGAACCTCCTCCGGCGACCGCAGGCCGGGAGCTCTCCGCGGAAGAAAGACCGCGCGGGGCCTGACTCCTTCTGATCGGGTATTATTTTACTCATTCCCTCGTTAATCGCCCACCAGGGAGGAGGTTCCATAAAGCGACCTCACGAAGGGAGCTGAGGCCAGCCTCCATTTCCCTTCCCCGACCCCTATCACCTCCAACAGCCAAGGAAAGGCCAGCCGTACAGACGCGCAGACTCACAGCCCCGGCCGCCCTGCGCGCGCCGCCGCGTACCCCGCCCCCATCCCGCGGTCTTTCCGCGGTCGGTCCCCGCCCCTTCCCGGAGCCCGCCTCCGCGTCTGCTGGCCCGCCTGCTCGTCCCTGGCGCTCGCTCGCGCGCGCACCCGACGCCCCACCTCCGCGCGTGCTCAATAACTGTTCACGGAGCCGGCCTACAAGCTTCCCCCGCCCCTGAGCTGTTTGAATATGCTAATAAGAGGCTTGGGTTTAGCCAATAGAACAGCGGGGCGGCGCGTCACGTGGCTCGAGGACGTGTCAGGAGGCGGAGCCTCTGCAGACCCTGCCCGAGTTAAAACCGGAGTGTGAGAGAGAAAAGCGCTTCAGTAGCGAGAGGGGCTGAGAAAGTGGTGACACCGCCGGGGTGCGGAGGGAGTCCCTGAAACTTCTCCCAACAGCCCCAGGGCCAATCTCCCCTCAGCCCACTCCCCTGTTCGCTAGCTCCCAGGTCCCCACTCCCTGCACCGGGGGTGGGGTGGGGAGCCAGGCCCGTCTCCCGCTGGGACACACACAGGGGCCGGGAGCGGGGACGGGACCCCCGAGGCGGGGGGGACGGACGGACCGACCGACAGACAGACGGCCGGGCGCCCGCCCCAGCGGGCAGGCAGGCAGGCGGAGGCGGGGGTACGACGGGGAGGACTGGGTCTGGGGAGTTTCCTCTCAACTATCGGGGGAGAAACTCCCCGCAGCCGGAGGAAAGACCCAGACGGTGTTTTCCTCCCGGGGGCCGCGCTCCCCCGCCCCGCGTAGCGGCGGTCGCCGCCGCCGCCACTGGCGCCTCCACCTCTACCATCTCTTTTTCCACCACCTCGGGCCCCGGTGTCCCCGGCCAGCACTATGCCCATCTTACTGTTCCTGATAGACACGTCTGCCTCTATGAACCAGCGCAGCCATCTGGGCACCACCTACCTGGACACGGCCAAAGGCGCGGTAGAGACCTTCATGAAGGTACCGACTGACCGAGCCCGGGCGAAGACCGAGGCCCGGTGGCCCGCGGGCGGCAGGGGTGGCAGGGGGGAGGGCGGCCGGGGGCGGCGAGGCGGAGGTGTCGGGGACCTGACTGCGGGAGCTGCCGGGCTCGGGGACCCCCTCCCCCACCGCGCGGGCGGGCGGGCGGGCGGGCGCTGCAAGCCGGGCTCGGCCCGGGCCCGGGCTCCGGGCGGTGTGTGGGGGCCGATCTGTGTGTGGGGGGCGGTGTGGAGGGGTGGCCGCTGCGTGTGCGGTACTGGGTGGGGGGGCGGCGGGGCCGCAGGGCGCCCCTTCGTCTCGTAACCTCGCCTCTGTGCTTCCCTCTCGCCCGCCCTGTTCCTCCTCCCGTCCCCCACCCGCTTTCCCGCAGCTCCGTGCCCGGGACCCTGCCAGCAGAGGAGACAGGTATATGCTGGTCACTTTCGAAGAGCCTCCCTATGCTATCAAGGTAACAGCCCTCGCCCTCCCCCTTCCCTTCCCTGTTCCTTCCTCGCTCGCCCTCCCCGCCCCCCCATTCACCCTTCATTATGCTCCCCTCCCCCACCCGCTGTGCTCCAGGCCCTGAGGTCTTTTCCCCTGCGGGCTCCCACCCCCTCCCCCGCTCCGGAGCGTCCTGGCGCGGCGCGGAGTCGCTGGGCCACCGCCGTCCCCTCCTCAGCCTGGCCCGGCGGCGGCGGCGGCGGCGGCGGCGGCGGCGCTGCGATCAACATGGCCGACATTTCCCCTCCGCGGCGTGAGCGGCAGCAATGAACTGTGGGGGATATTTATTCAAGTTAGCCCGAGTGACAGCCGGGCCCGGCCGCGCCGAGCCCGGGTTTGCATTAAAGGCGACTCGGCCCGGGGCTCGGCGGTGCTCGCCCTGGGTGGCGAGCGAGCCGGGTCGGGGGCTTCGGGGCTAGGCGCTTAGATTCTTCCTCACTGGGCCGCGGGGCAGTGGGGCAGCTATAGGTTAACTTCAGAAGTCTTGCTCACTTCTGCTTTCCACTAGTACCTTTGCATGCCCAAATTTTGGGTAGTCGGTTAGGGAGTAAATTTCCCAGGGGAGTTATAAAGTATTAAGGCTGTTAGCCACCAAAAGCTGTAAGCAAGCAGGTTTTTTTCTTGGCCACCTTTGGAGAGAGTTTTCCTCGGCAGTGATACGGTATTAACACGTTAACCAAACCATACTGTAAAGTGAAGCAGCTCCTTGGTGAACAGCAGATTGTAAGGGCTGTCCGAGTATACATGGCTTTTTAAAGGATGAAAAAACTCTCACCTTTTTCTTTTCAGGCCGGATGGAAAGAAAACCATGCAACGTTTATGAATGAACTGAAAAACCTTCAGGCTGAAGGACTTACGACTCTTGGCCAATCCTTAAGGACAGCTTTTGATTTATTAAATTTAAATAGATTAGTAACTGGCATAGACAACTATGGGCAGGTAGGTTGAATATTAAGGTGGAAAAACAGTTGATTATTCTTTTTGTGAAAAAAAACGCAGTCAAGTCCAAACCTATATAACATGAAATACAAGTATGAAACATTTCAGATTCAAGTACAATATGCACATAATACAAAAGTGAAACTGACCATACTGTCTTTGGTTTTAAAGCCATCATTTATTTTCCCTTCAAATGTATATGTACTTAGAATTAAAGAGTCTGAGTTTTGCGCTATGGGATTGACATGAATTTGATTTTAATCCCTTGAGGTTCACTCAGGTTATATCCATCCTGCTTCACCACACTCAGTTATTGTGATACTCTACCTACAGGCAATTGTGCAACTACTACAATGACTTACAGACACTAGTTGATTAGTGGTTTTTATTTCTATATTGGTAAAACGGTAGAAGAAATTTTTCTATTTGTTTTATCAGGGTTTATTTTATCTATTTTATAGCTATTTTGAAAGGTAAGATTTTCACTGTAGTGCAAATAACTGAGTACATTAAGATTTCTCAGCTCTTGAAAGCATCTACAATAAGCAACTATGCAGAAAGAATTCTGAATTCATTTCTGAGTTAAATCACAGGTCCAGAGGTGGTGGTTATTTTTGGACTCCAGACTTTTGGAAAAGATATCTCTTTATCCTTTCCATCCCGATGCCATCCTCCACCCCCTTACCTGCCCCCCCCCCCCATTATGGTTCACTATGAAACAATGTGAGGTAGTCCATTATAAATTTAGAGATTGCTGGCCAGAAAAATAAAAGATACTGATAAATGTGTAATGTTACACATAGCAAAGGAATATTAAACCCACGTTCAATTTTTAGGTTATTGTGCAGAAACATTATTGCCATAGGATACATTTAGGAATACATTTTGTGCTTTTCCCAAGCTCCATGAGCCACGGTTTTCATGAGTTTGACAAATTTCAGGGAAAGTCTTCCTGTGACTACAACTTTTGGTTGCATTATATAGAAAGAAGCAAAACTGTCCCCATGCTTTAGAAATGTTTATCATTTACCTAGTGCTAACTTTTTGGCACCTATACATTTTTGGAAGTTGTTAAATATAATCCCATGGCATTTAAAGTTTACGTGCAATTCAGATTCACTTTGTTTCTACTGAATTGTACCTCCATTGTTTAATTTCATAAATATAGTCTTACCATATTTTTGTTTTCTCTTATTTTACTTACAACATTTGTAATTTAGGTAGGTTTGTATGAACTTCAGTTTGTTCCTATAAAATGGATTTCTTTTCCTTTTATATTCCTTTGTTATATGTAGTGCTATACAGACTTACTGGTAAGGTTTTCATCTAAGCATCTTTTGAAACTTGCCATTATTTGGTTATTATTTGGTTGCCAGGTTCTCACTGTATAGAACTGTTAATTTCCTGTTTCTCTGCATCACATTTCATGAGTGGGCAAGGCATTTACACACATTTACGTCTTAACCACCTATTAAAATTATTTCTTAGGGTGTTTCCTTAGACAAGCTGATTTTCATGGAGAGGCTGAGGACATTTGTAATTTAAATCTGTATTTTCCTTTTCCCAGTTGCAGTCTTCCACCAGAGAATACTTAAGTTTTTGTCTGTAAAGCTTACAAAATGTTTGGGTTGAAGGCAGTCCTGCTGTGCTGTAACCACTTTGACCAAGAGAAGAGCCTGGGGATTAGGCTGTTTTTGCACGTTAGGATTTATTAATTCACGAAGAGGGAGGGATAAAGCTTCTCAGTTTTTTTGATGAGTAAGCAAGGATGCATGGAGTAGTATTAGTGTGTATGCCCCGAATTAGCACATAAAAATGACGCTAGCATTAAAATAAGTGAGGAAGCCACAATTTTTGAATGAAAATGATTAAGTGTTCAATTAGAAGAAGACATTTCCCCACATATTTTTCATCATAAGACTTTATTTTATTTAAGTATTATGTTTCCTATTCAAAAAAGGACAGATTATCAAGAATTTTGAATGTCTGCAATATTTAATACTAAATATAGTTCATGTATTTTCTTTCAAGAGTATTTTGTATTTGCCTGTTTTCTGTGGAATACCTTTATTCTGTAACTGTTTTTACATAAATACTTCCCCTTTCATACTCTTGCAAGGATCTGTAGAGCCTAAATACTTGTATTATAATCTTATTACTGAAGGAGATGAGGTAAGGTGAGCTAGATGAAAGAGAGGATATTGTTTTTCTAGAGGTTCTAAAAACATTTATGTAAGTTTCCAAATAATTACATCTCTAAATATGGGTACATATATATTTATATACCTCTCCATACCTACTCTTTATACATACATACATACATACGTGATTTTCCATAACTATCCCATATGTGATTTTCCATAAATGATGTTTATATTGCGTGTGTTAATTTAGTTAGTATACCTACAGACAAAATATCTTTGAGGTATTAGTGATTAGGATGCTAACACAGTTTGCAGGGGAGATCCATAGGTGAAAGTAGCTGAGAAAAAATGATTCTTGGTGAGCATTTTCTTCAAGCACTTTGGACATCCCAGTAAAAACTTCCTTGCCCTTGTATATAGAAATCCTTCTAAATATTTAATTTTGATAGTACCATTTACTGATATTTCTACAATCAGGGAATAATAGCTTCTAGTCAGTCTTTTCCTTAGAAATTATAGCAACGCTTCATTAAGTTGCATATCATTGCAACAATGTGACAAATGGATTTTTCATATGTGTTTATTAGGGTTTCAAATAATGCCAATCCATTGAGAACCACTGAAAATCTGAACCAGCCTTAATATCTAAAATTAAGACATGTATAAAGTTTTAGAGGTCTGATTAAAGTTATATATGTAGTTTGATTTATTTTTCATATTTTCCCCCAATTTTTCTATTTTCTATCGATGTTTGCAACAACATTCTTTTTTGTTTTTTAATAAGTTAGCTTCTGGCTAGGTGTGGCTGCTAAATGTTACTCTGGCTTATAATTCATTGTTTTTTTGTCACTGGCTGATTTCCTTACTCCTACTACCTAATATACTACTAATTAAATTGTACAGGATTTAGAACAATACCTAACCTACTACCCTGAGCCCTCGATGAAGACAAGCCTAAAAGGAGATACAATATGTGTTTAATTTTTTTTAAGGATTTTCAAAGATTTTTTTTTTTTTTTTAATTTATTTGACAGAGAGAAACACAGCCAGAGAGGGAACACAAGCAAGGGGAATGAGAGAGGGAGAAGCAGGCTTCCCGCCGAGCAGCGAGCCCGATGTGGGACTCGATCCCGGGTCTCCAGGATCATGACCTGAGCCAAAGGCAGTCGCTTAACCAACTGAGCCACCCAGGCGCCCCATTTTTAAGGATTTTCAGTGCCAAGTTTTACCTCATTAAAAAATACAGGCTTTTAAGACAAGAGCAAGTCGAATGAATCGTAGGGAGAACAATTTTAACCAACCTTATACTTCAGTATAAAGAAGTATTTCTGAATTTAGCCAATGCAGGTAGAGTTTTAATAGTGCTACTTTGTTCCTTTTACCCAAGCAATATCTATTTAGTACTCAGGTAGTACAAAATACAGGCTTTCTTTTAATGCTGGTAGGTGAATTACTGAAAACTTAATTCCTGTTTGGGTGTTTTGTTTCCCTTAGGCTGTCAACAAATGTCTTAACAGTAGTTTTGTATTTATTGACCTACAGACATCTTTTCAGAGTAAAGTAGATTATATTTGAACATTCTACTGTGCTGAGTATTAATTAGAAACAATGATGAATGTATTGTAAATTTTTTAAGTCCCTGAACTTTTTTTTTCAAATTTTTAAATTGTGTTTTAGAATACATAATATCAAATTTAACACCTTAACCTTTTTTTTTTAAATTTAAAAGATTTTATTTATTTATTTGACAGGGAGAGAGAGATCATCACAAGTAGGCAGAGAGGCAGGGAGAGAGGAGGAAGCAGGCTCCCTGCTGAGCAGAGAGCCCAATGTGGGCCTCCGTCCCAGGATCCTGAGATCATGACCTGAGCTGAAAGCAGAGGCTTTAACCCGCTGAGCCACCCAGCTGCCCCGCCTTAACCTTTTTTAAAAAAATTAAATAATATCTAACATCCAACGTGGGGCTCAGACTCAACCCAGAGAGATCAAGAGTTGAATCGTCTTCCTATTGAGCCAGCCAGGTGATCCCATCTTAGCCATTTTTAAGTGTATACTTCAGCAGTATTAAGTATATTCACGTTGTTTTGCAACCAGTCTCCAGAACTTTTTCATATCTGCAACTTTAACCTGTTAAGCATACTCATTTTTCCTCTTCCCAGCCCCTGACCATCACCATTCTATTTTTTATCTCTACACGAATTTGAATGCTCTAGAGATACTGCACATAAGTGAAATCATACAGTGTCTGGCTTATTTCATTTAACATAAACATCCTCACCATTCATTCCTTTGTTAGCTTATGCCAGGATTTCATTCCCTTATAAGACTGAATAATGCTCCATTCTATGTATATACCACATTTTGCATATGCATTCATCCATAATGGACACTTGGGTTGTTTCCACCTCTTGGCTATTGTGAAGGAATAATGCTGCCATGAACGTGGTGTGCAGATGACTCTTTGAGATCCTGCTTTCATTTCTTTTGAATATATACCCTGAAGTAGAATTGCTGGATCATGTAATCTTATTTTGAAATTTTTGAAAAATTCCTGTTTCCATAGTGGTTGCACTGTTTTATATTCCCACTAACAGTGAACAAGAATTCCAATTTCTCTACATCCTCATCAGTGCTATTTCCTGTTTTTCTGATTTGGGCCATTGTAGTAGATGTGAGGTGATACCTCACTAGTTTATTTGCATTTGTCTAGTTGAGCATTTATGTGCTGGTTGGCCATTTGTATATTGGCTTTGGAGAAATGTCTGTTGAAGGCCTTTGCTCATTTTAATAGAGTTTTTTGGTTTTTGTTATTGAATTGTAGGAGTTCTTTAAGTATTTTGGATATTGACCCCTTACCAGATACGTGATTTGTAGATTTCTCTCCCACTTCATGGGTTGCCTTTTCATTCTTATGTCCTTTGATTACAGAGTTTTGTTTTTGTTTTTTTGACAGAAGTTTTATTTATTGATGTAGTCCAGGTTTATTTTTTCTTTTGTTGCCTTTGCTTTTGATGTCATGCAAGATTGCCAAATCCAATGTCTCTGAAGCTTTCCCACTATATTTTCTTTTAGGAGTTTTAGTTTAGGTCTTGCATATAAGTCTTTAATCCATTTTGAATTAATTTTTATATGTAGTATAGTAAGGGTCCAACTTCATTCTTTTGCCTGTGAGCATCTAATATTCCCAATGCCATTTGTTGAAGAGACTGTCCTTTCCTTATTGCAAGGTCTTGGCCAGTCGTTGAATGTACAAAACCTCCTAAAATTATCTTCAGTAATTTTTATTGGCCAATAATTCTTATTGGTAGGTAAGGACTCTTAACTTATTGGTAGGTAAGGACTTACTATAGAGGACTCTATAGTCAAACTTGCTTGAAAGGTTTTTCTCCATCTTTATTTAACTGTGTAAAAGAGGTGCAATAGCTAGAAATGTGAAAATCGGAATTCCAGTCCTTGACGTTGATATTAAATTACTATGTAACATTGGGTAGTCAGTTGACCACCCTGTGCCTCTGTGTCTTCATATTCTGGATTACTAATAATGAAACCATTGTACTCTTATTATAGAATTGATTGGAGGTTTAAATGGGATGGCATATTAAAATTACTTTCAAAATTGTGAGGTGTCCAGGAGACACAAAGCATACTAACACCCCTCATTATTTTATTTGCCTCTAGTTTATTATTTTTCAGCTTTAAATGTGAAGTTACAAGAATTTAGAGAGTTTTTTAAAGCGGATTTTTATTACATGCTTTGAAATCTTACAGCATATTAAGTATACTTTTTACCTTGGGCTTTGTATTGCTTCTGGAGGAAGCAGTGTGAAAAGTAAATACTACAACTTGGCTAGAGTTGTCTTAATGGCAGTTGGTAAATATGACGAAGTATAGGGATGGTGTTTTTTAAAAATGCAGTAAATGAAAACTAGATGTAAGGTTCAGCTAAGTCAGAAAGTCATTTTTTTGCAGAAATACAAGTCAGAGAAGGAACCTTTACATAGGACAAAAAGCACATGTTTTAGGATTCTTTCAAATGGGGAGCTCCCCCTAGTGTGTTTAAGATGAGATTTACACAGGTTTGTTTGCAAGGGACCTTTTGAGGAGCACATCTGTTGGGTATATCAAGGGATATTTTAATAAAAGGTTTGACTGAGCTCAAAGTAGCATAAAGGTGGATATGATTTATTTCCTATTGAGCATTAGTTTTAAAGGTGGTAGTGTAAATTTGAAGACCCAGATTTTATTTTCTTTGAAAACACTTGCTATTGTTTTTCTTCATAATTTTGTACTGAGTCTCTGTTTTCTAAAGGGTCAAAAAACTACACTGTCATTTCAAAGGAAAATGAAAAAGAATATCCAAAGGATATTACTGCATTCCTAATTACAGATTATTGAAAAGAAGTCATAAATGTGAAAGACAAAAAAAAAAATAGGTTTTACTTCTTCATAGAGAATTTTATTTTCCCTTCATTTAAGAGAATGGTAATAATTATATATTAAATTATGTACAACTGAAAATTAAAGGGCCAGGAACAAATGTAGTATCTGAATGAAAGAATTTCACTTATTCAAATATTTTAAGTTGATAGAAGGTCATTTGTGGTTAGAATTAGTGAAAGGATTATTTAGCTATGTTAATGTCATGGATTTTTCCAGTTTGTGCAATATTTTGTAACTTTAAATTTTCTTAAAGATTTTAAAATTATTTTTAGCCAATATATCCCTTCACTCCAGTTTTTAATCTATGTAAAAATCATATTGGTGGGCTTTTTTTTCCTTTGGTTAATCAGTGCCCACATATACCAATCCTGTTTTCCTTCATTTAAAAAAAATATTGTCCTTATATAAACTTAATTTTTGTTTAGCCTTTTTATTAATTTTCTTAATTTAAGCATAGTCCCCATACCATAAACAAAATATGGAAGTTTTTTTGTTTGTTTGTTTCTGTTTTAGTTTATCTTTATTCCCTGATTCTTCACTCCCTAGTCTTTTTATTAAGGTATAACTTAGATGCATAAATCCTAAATGTGAACTTAGTGAAGTTTTATATACACTCTTGAGAACAAAATTGAACTTTTGCATCTACAGACAGAAATTTTCGTTGGACCTTTATATGTATTTTACTGTGACTTATTTTATGGGGCCTCAGAATTGTAAGTCATGTTAGAAGTTTACTCTATCTTCCTCATTTTATACATAAAGGTCAAAACATGTTTAATTTCTTCACACTGATGAAGAATTTTAAAAGATTGAAATTGGTTATGGAACAATTATGCAGATTTTATTAGTAACTTGTATGTTATTTAAGAACAAGTTTTATTTAAAAGTTTAACCAGTAGATCTGAATCCCTCCTGGGGGTATGTCTGTAGTTCTCTAATGCAATATGTTTTCTTTCAATTACGCTGTCAAAACCAGGCATTTTGTTTTGTCAGTGTGTTAGGTTTAGCCTTTCTTGTAACACTGTATGGAAATACTGTTACATGCAGTTGGAGTTTCTTCCTACTCCCTTGTTTGGAAAAAGGTAAGAATATGAATATGAGAGATAGTTGACAGGATTTTACACCACTATTGTTGTAAGGCCTAGATACTAATATATATATATATATTAATTGGTACTTCTTGATTTTGTACTTCTTTGTTTATTAAGTTTCTGATATAGTTGGTTTGTATAGAGTTAATAACCTAGTCAGTTGATTAGTTGGCTTTTCCAACATAGTATGCCAGCCAATTATAATTTTTTAATGTGGTTTGTAAGATTTATAATTAGCTAACCATCATGTTTCTTTCTTTGATGTAAGATAATTTTGAAAACCTCTAAGCATTGCGTTTCAAGATTCAGAAAACTGGTTCTATCATTTCCCACTCTACCTATGAGTTCCTTGGACCATCTCTGCCTCAGTTTCCCCATTAAGAAAATGAGATGAAAGGATTTGTGCTGCAGGAATATGGTGAAGATCAAGTGATAAACAGCATAATTGATTACAACACCTATTACCATTTTTGTGAATTTCCTTTTTTGAATTTTAAAAGTTGGAATCGTGGGCACATAAGAGTATTTTAGCTAGCTTTTTTCAGAACAAGCAGTGTGGTGATATGGAAAGAAACACTTCATTAGAACTGGCTCTGCCTGGCTCTGCCACTTACTACCTTAGGTTATATTGACAAGTCCCCTTAACCTCACTGAGCCTCACATTTCTTATCCACAAAATGGTGATAATAGCATTCTTGAGAATTTTTCTAAGAACTAGAAATATCTGTTAATCATCTAGCAAAATTTGCCTGTTTGGCTCATGGTAGAAACTCAGATGATGATTATTGTCATCCCCAATGTTCTGTTAAACATTTTAAGAGGATAAAAGCTTTCTAATCTGAAACCTTTGAGAAAGGTTCTGTAACCCAATGTATACCCAGTATAAGAAGCTAGAATTAGCTATCTAGTCGTTTTAGCAAAAGTAAAATTTTGTGCCTTAAGGAACATAATGGTTTTGACTTTGAATTGAAGCTCCATCAATGGCTCCAAAAATATTTTCCCCTTGGTGTTAAAAAGTCTTTTCTCCAAAATCTTTCTCTCTTTTTTTTTTAAAGATATATTAAAAAAAAAAAAAAAGATTTATTTAGAGGGAGAGCATGAGTGGGAAAGGGAGAGACTCTCCAGCTGACTTCAAGCTGATGGGGGGCTAAATCTCATGACCCTGGATCAGGACCTGAGCTGAAACCAAGACTTGGACACTTAATCAACTGTACCACCCAGGACCCCCCAAAATTTGTTTCTTGTTCAAAACCAGTATGGTAACATGAGTAATTTAATAAACGACATGTTTTGATTTTCAAAGCAAGGTTTTAATCTTTGAAGAAATTTAGATCTGAGTCCGTTTCTAGGGTTGTATATTTTAGAATTCAAGTTGGTGATGGTTGGGATAGGGATTGGAGGAGGATGTTCTTGTGCAGGAAGGTCAAATGTGAAATGTATGATCCCTGTTATTTGTAATGTAGATTTATGTGGAAAGAACAGGAAAATCTTAGGAAAGGTTTTTTTAATGTGATAATAGTTCTTTTATAGAGATATGCAATTTGAAATTCTATTAGCATAATGAGAGATAGTTGCACTTAAAAAGTATTTTAACTTAAAAATCTTATAATTAAGAGGATTAGTTGTAACCAAAGGACAAATTTTTTATCAGCCTAGTGGTATCTTATCAAGATGTATTCTAGTCCCTACACACTCTTGCCTTTTTAATCTGTGCCTTAGAAGGGTATGGCATGGGTGCCTGGGTGGCTCAGTTGCTCAGTTGGTCAGCTCCGGTCATGATCCTGGAGTTCTGAATTGGGCTTCCTGCTCAGCAGGGGGTCTGCATCTCCCTTTGATCTTCCTCTCATGCTCACTCACTCACTCTCTCAAATAAATAAAATAAATAAAATCCTTTAAAAAAAGGGGTATGGCATTTTAACATTTTCCATCTTTTAGTTTTGCCTAGATAAGTGAGGGACTCATGGTAAAGGTCCTTGGAAGGATTATATCATCTAAAAAACTATTACAGAAATACAGAAATGAATTTCTGAGTGTGTGAGAAAAAAATTGTAGCATTAGCTATTAGTAATGTGCTTTCTAACTAGTAAATGGCAGTGTTGATGCTGTTACATCAAAGAAGAACTTACCCTTTGTGGTAAACCTAGTTAGATAATAGGAAAGCTCAAGTCTTCTGGCTATTTTGGAGTTTGAACACTAGAAGCATCCCAACAATTCAGAAATGGATTATTATATTATAAAAAACAATGGATTATTCTTAATCACAGGAATTGAAGATGTTTGAGTATGCTGTGTTCTGTGAAAGGTTAGACTGCAAACCCCAGTGAGTGATATTACAAAGCCTCCATCTGCAAGATGATGATAGGCTATACAGTATTTTTGGGTTACCAGAAATAAGCAAAATGATGTCTTTGTGGCCTCTGATAATGCCTGAGTTGCAGTAGTTCCTGGTCATTTATGTATTTCAGCAGGTAACAACTAATGTAAAATTTTGGATTTTTGTTGTATAGTTTTAGTTGTCCATCCGTTTCTCAAAGCAGTAAGTTATAGAGAACAACCAAGAGATTGTCTCCAGAAAATTGGGCCTAAATCAGGTAAAAAAAGTAAAAAGGTCTTTATATATAAATTCTGCTGTTAACCCAGAGTGGACAATGTCTGATTGCAAACATTATACTGAATGTAAATCTTGAATAAAATTAATTAAAAGTTATTCATAGAGCTTCCATTTTAGTGAGCAGCTATCAAAAATATGTTACAACTATAGTCATCCATATATGACATTGGCTTTTTTATGAGGTTCATTATTAAGATAAGACCTTGGTTGGTTTATATGTGTAGGTAGAATGGCTTATAAAAAACTTTTTGGCAGAATGCCCAAATATTAGGGGGTTAGTTTTTTGTTTCCTGAAAATGTTATTTATTTTGATAATTTAAGACGTGTAAACACTGGGAAGGGATTTAGCACAAGCATCAATAAATGTTTGAATCACAATCTAGGAAGAATGGATTTCTAGAAACTGTTTTTAGTCAAGTACAAATACCTATGTAATGGATTTGGAGAAATTTTAATGTTTCTAAAAAACCTTCTGAAATTGGGGTATCACTAATTCTTTCATAGAAAATGAAAAATCATGTTTTTTACAAAGCAGGACCCCTTAAAACTAATCTTGAATTATGATTTATCAAATTAAATTATTTTCAAGTTGGCCTTTAGCTATAGCACACGCAAAAAAATAGACTGAGTTTTTGCATGTGCTTATCACAATTTTTTTTCCTTTATAAAATTTAATGCTTTATTGCAAACTTTACTGAAATGAAACGTTTATTAGGCTATTCCTCTTCATTTTCAATTGTGGTTGTGAAAATACTTATGTAGAACACTATGGTGGAAGTCCATCTGGTTTGTAGGAGGAGTATTGGGTGTGTGAATGATTCTTTTGAGACTATATATGTAGCTGTTAAGAAGGAAGTAGCCCTAATGGTTAAAGATATGATTTGACCAGACTTTTGCAAAGGTAATATCTGTAGATTTGGTGGTAAACAACACCCCAAGGAGATGATTAGTCTAAATAGTATAGGTGGATCTGTGTGATTTAATGAGGTCAAATTAATTTTCAGCATTACTATTATATAACTTCATCTGTCTTTGAAAATATGTTTTCTCATGGCTTTAATTTTTTTTAACTTTTTCTGCCATGTTTGCAACATGTTTACTATTACATGTTTTGCTGGAATAATTTTTCCCAAATTATTATTACCCAGTCCATTTCATATAATGGGTATGTTAGTTTCTTTAGACTCCGGTTCAAATGTAAAACTCAAACTCTGTGAAATTATTAAATATTTAATATTTCCAATATATTGAATTTATGTTACTTTTGATGCAGTAACTCTTAACCCTATATGTTACTGAGTTTCCTTAACATGAGTTTTTTTCATAAAGTCACGTTATTCTTCAGTTCTTACATGGTTGCTGTTTGGTTTGTTATTGAAATCAAATTCCAGAGTATTTGTCCTTAGTCATTTTACTAAAATAAATATATGGAATTCTCTTCTACTTTTGCTTAAGTCTTATTCTATCTGTTTTTAATGCTATTAATATTTTTAACAAGGAATTATATGCTTAGATAAAAGAACTGTATCAATACACAGTTGTATAATGAAATTACTTGAAACTCAAAATATATCTTTTAATGTGGAATTTTAACACATTTTTCTATAGTTCTAGACCTTAATCAATTCTCAAATGCTAGATTTTTATATATTAGCAGATTTTTAAAGTTTTACTTTTAGATACTAAGCACATTTTAATTTTTAAGAGTACTTGTTTTGACTATGTAATAAATGCACATGGTTAAAAAGTTCAAGTATTATAGAAAGTTATATAGTTGCTCGCTTCCATTCTTCAGAGACAGCCATGGTTAATCAGTCTATCTTGTATCTTTCAGAGATCTTTCATATATATTCAGATACTATTTTATAAGCACTAATTTCCGAAGATGAATATTTTAGACTTTTTTTCATCAAAAGAGTCATTTATGCCATTACACTTGAGATAGTAAGGATAAAAGTAATAATCTTAATGAATTCTAAAACAAACATAAAACTTATAATTCTGGCATTGGAATATTGATTTAAGTGTAAACCTGTCAGGCCTTTATTGACTTAAAAAAATATTACATTTTGTTTGGAATGTTTAAATAACCAGTTGTGTATTCATTCCTTAATGAACTTCCCCATCCTTTAAAAAAGCTAAATTTTATTAATGATAATAAATTATTGAATAGAAGATATAATTAGCATATCAAAACTGATTTCATAGATCTTATTGCTATAGTTTGAGGCAAAAATAAAAAATGGAACTGACTTAAGGAAAAAATATTAAGTATATAAATATTAGTACAGGTAATAAGCAAATATTGGAAAAATTCTGGTATGGTATGCAGTTATCTGAAGTTGAACCAAAGAATGTAATTTTTAGTAGTTGACTTGTGTTATGAAGTGTGTATTAAAAGCTTTTCTCAGTTGTATATAGTTGTAATTGTGTTTATTACCAGTTTATTATCAGTGTTAAGACTAAGAAGTCTTTGGATATGAATTGCATCCTAATTTACTTTTCTTTTAGAAAGAAGCTTAAAGTAGGTGAATATTATCCTTAACATTAATGTTTCTGTATTTTCTATTTTCTCTGTAGAATCTGAATTTTGACATTATATAGGGAGTGTCAAAATTTCTAAATGAAAATGAAGTGGTTTATCATATTTTAGAGGTACATGCATTGTTACCTCATTATTAGGTATGGTAATAGAGGAAAATAGGATAGATAATGCCAGCTTCATGTTTTTATTTATGTAGATTTTACAAAGATATAAATAGGAAACCTAAAGATCTACCTTAGCAGCTTAAGTATCATTACAAAATTTTTAACAGCAGTCCTATTTAGTACTTGTCCAGTGTATGCATGAGAACTTTAATAATGTAGTAATTATTTCTCAGAGGAACTCTTTAACAAATTTGCTTGTTGTTGCTGTTACTTAACTTGAAAAGGAAGTTTTAGGTTGTTAAAAAAAAAAAAAAAGCACAGGCTATTTCTGGAAGTTTTTCATTTTCTTGCTCCGTGATAGCTTTTAGCTTAGTTGCATAAGATGTTACACATCTTAACATCGCTTTTGCTGATTTCTTTTGGCTGTACCTTTACCAGAATCCGGCAAAATAACTAGATAGGAGTAGCTGTGGGTTAGCTGAAGATGCCAACACAGGAGAGCTGGAGGGCTGACCGTGGGTGCACATTTTCCTAGCAGACCCTTTAACTCATGGGAAAAAGTAGCATTGACTGGCACTTGGCTATCTTTGTGAGGTTGTTCCAAGGACTGGTAACACAGTGGCACCAAAAGAAAATGAGCCCATTGGTACCACAGCAGAGGTAGCCATGGAAGGTTTTACTGAATGTTCAGGGATGCCTTGCTTTTGCTTTGGAAGGGAATAGTTAAGACCTGTTAAAGGGTACAGTAAAATTCCTCTATACCCTTCCCCCTACTATATTTTAAATTAATTGGGTAAAAGTAAAAATACTGATTCTGGGCACCTGGGTGGCTCAGTTGGTTAAACGACTGCCTTCGGCTCAGGTCATGATCCTGGAGACCCCGGATTGAGTCCCACATCGGGCTCCCTGCTCGGTGGGAAGCCTGCTTCTCCCTCTCTCACTCCCCCTGCTTGTGTTTCCTCTCTCGCTGTGTTTCTCTCTGTCAAATAAGTAAAATCTTAAAAAAAAAAAGTTAAAAAAAAATACTGATTCTGAGAACCAGGTTAGTTTGTATTTGGGGGAAAATTAGCATTATTTTTATATTTTGGAAAATTTTCGAAAATTTTTTTGCAAGTAGATTCTAGTACATAGGATCTACTTTGATTCTTTAAATTTTCTTATTGAGATTTTATACCTAGTTGTTTTAACACTGTGATATTATTAAATTATTGAGAGAACTGAGATTTTTGGCCAATATTAAAATCAATTTTCTTTGTTTTTTTATAAATCAGTTTTCTAAATGACAAGATTTCCATTAGTAAATAGCTCTAGAGGTAGATTATACATTGCACTGTATTCTCATAAGACATGTTTAGATTTCTTTGTGCCAAAGAGCCACATCTCTGAGAGAACCATCTGATTTTAAGTCTGTTAATGGCAAAAGTAAACTTTTAGTCCCTCTGCTGGTTGCCTTTGTTGTAGCAGAGCTTAGTACTATTTTTGGGGGAGATTTCATAACTAAGATAGAGGTTGTTTATAACCTCATGGTGAAGGTGAATTTTGAGGGATATTCTAATACTGACATTCATCTCCAAATTGAGTGAGTTCATAAGCATTCTTGCTAAGAATAAAATTATAAAGTAGTTATTCTTAAATACAAAGATTTGGGAATTATTAAACTGTTGGCTTGGCACCAAATAGCTAATAACATTATATTGCAGTGATTAAATCACAACTTTCAGACCTTTGAAATGTTAAATAATTTTTTATAAAACATGAAAAAAACCCTCAATCTTGTGATACTGGTAGATAACCAGAAATGTGTTTTAATTTGTTGCATTAAACTGTTTTGATAGAAAAACACTAATTATTTCTTGTGCTTTTGCCAAGAATAAGTGCACTACCACAGGCAGGGGAGAAACCACATAAAGCTGAATGTAAGAAAACTTTGTTGGAGCAACATTATCTGATCATTTTCTGCAGGTGATTTAGAAATTTATGCTTAAATTTATTAATTCTAGCATTTATATATAGAAGTAGGGCTACTGTGTTCCTCAAGAAATAAAGTCCTTTTGTATATACATTCATTAAGTCATTATTCTAATTTTTAGCATGACTAATCCTATTGCTTTTCTTAGTGTGATTCTTTTTTTTTTTTTAATTAACGTACTCTTGTTGCTTTCCTTAGTGTGATTCTTTTTTTAAGGATTTTATTTATTTATTTGACACCGAGAGAGATCACAAGTAGGCAGAGAGAGAGAAGGAAGCAGGCTCCCTGCTGAGCAGAGAGCCCAATGCAGGCCTCCGTCCCAGGACCCTGAGATCATGACCTGAGCTGAAGGCAGAGGCTTTAACCCACTGAGCCACCCAGGTGCCCCCTTAGTGTGATTCTTGACTAAACTTACGTCAGAGAGGAAGGGACCTTCGGCATGGTAGGGTTGTTAAATAATTAAATAGGTGAAATGAGGATGGTCATATTTTTCTTTACTTTTTCTCTTATTTTGATCTCTATCTGAATTTTCCAAAATTTAAAGCCATTAAAGAACTTAATGTTTTATCTTGCTTTCGTATATATGCTCGTTTGACAGTTGGCTGAAATTATTTAGTTTTCAAAAGTAGATGTTGATATATATTGTGTTTTGTTTCAGTGTGTTTTTTTGGGGAGAGGTATATTGATTTATATATAGAAAACTTGGTGGGTAAGAAATCACAAAACAATAGGAAACTAAGGAAAGGAATAGTTCTTCTGTAGTTAATTTTGCTGCAAATAGACTATATTAAATAAAACCAAACTGATTGTAACACCATTCATTGTTGGGTAAATGTGGCACAATCTAGGTTAGTATAGAATTGTATCCTAGAGAATTTAGTTCCCACTAATAGGTCTTTCAGATGATCATATTTAATTGGATTAAGGTTCTGGCTGTGCCAATTACCAGCTGAATGACTTTGGATTATGTTATTTAATCTCAGTAACTGTTTCACCTTACCAAGTTTTTAGGGTTAAATGAGATGATACAACTGTTTTATTGTTGTTATCAAGTACCTGATGATCCTAGTAATTTCAGGCCTACCCTCTGTGGAAAGTATTATGTGTATGGCTCCAGTAAAGTCTCAACTAAAAACTTGTTGTCAAGGAAAAAGTAACTTTTATTTTGATGTTCAAATATAGCTTTAATTTTAATACCCCAAAGACTTGGTTAAATTTTAATTCATTTTAATTTTATGTTTAGATACTACAGTCCTTCAGAAAGTGTGTATTAGTTTTTAGATGGGCATCATCATCCGTAAGTTTTTTTCCCCCTCCTAATTTAATTTAATTAATTTATTTGACAGAAGAGAGTGCATGTGCACACAAGCAGGGGAAGTGACAGGCAGAGAGAGAGGGAGAAGCAGACTCTCCACAAGCAGGGACCGCGATATGGGGCTTTGTCCCAGGACCCTGGGATCATGACCTGAGCTGAAGGCAGATGCTTAATCTACTAAGCCACCTAGGCACCCACATCCATAAAGTTCTTAATACATCATAGGTCATTGTTCTTTAATTATAGATAGGACTTTCTGGCCTCTGGAGGATAATTCTAAGTGTGCTTACATAGGAATAAGAATTGCTGGATGTCATACTTTAATTCAAAAAATATGGAAGAAAATTTGAGTTAGGTTGAAATGTAGAGGTGCTATTGAAACACTTTTAGAAGTATTTGGTCCACAGTGTGGTGGCTTTAAGAGAGTTACTGATTTGAAAAAAAAAAAAAACAAAAAAAACAAAAAAAACAAAAAAAATAAAATAATAATAAAAAAAAAAAAGAGAGTTACTGATTTGGTTTTGAAAGACAGCAAGTCATTCAAAGTTTTAGCTTAAGGGTGGAAGCAGGATAAAATAATGCTGAAGATATGGGGACATCTTGGTCTTTTTTTATCTTGCTTTGCCAAGTTTTGATCTATAATGGTATTTGTAGAGACCAGAAGCGAGTTTTTGTTAGGTGTATGTTTATTGTTTGTGAGATTGGAGATTATGTATCATGCACCTAACACAATGCCCGATACATGGTAGCCACTCAATAAATATTTGAATGACAAACATGAGTAAACGGACAGTGGATGACAAGACAGATACAGAAGGCAGGTAATGTATCCTTGTATCCTAGCAAATTCATGAGCAAATTCATAAGTTAGAGAAGGTATTTATATTAGGTAAAGTAATGTATCTATTTATTTTTTTTTGAAGCTTGTTGAAGTTTGAGTAAATCTAAATGGTTCTGTGAACTTGGGTAGGTTTGTATTAAACTACAGTTGGTGAACCAGTGAGTATTTAAGTGCCTACTGCTCAGATATTTTATGCTCAGTGCTGAGGAAGGAATACAACATGATCCTTGCCTTCTGTTGATTCAAACACATGAAACTGTAGCAAACAATACAAGATGGTGTATTTTTAAAGAACTGTGGTAAAAACACATACCATCTTAACCATTTTTGAGTGTATTCAGTAGTGTTGAGTATATTCACATTGAGTTGAGTATAAGGTGTTATAAAAAATAATTTGAGGAGAGAGGATAAATGCTGTAGGGAGTAGTATTCAAAATGTACTCTATGAAACCACTCCAAATCCAAGTTTATTTGAAGAAATATTCTATTGTATTTGCATTTTTATTGAGTCTGAAAATTGTCACTATTAAAATTTGATGATGAAGAACTAATTATTTTAAGGGCAGGCTAATCGGGAAGGCTTCATGGAAAAAGAAGAGGACTTTGAAGAATGAT
Organism: Spilogale gracilis; assembly: GCA_004023965.1. Lineage (NCBI taxonomy): Eukaryota > Metazoa > Chordata > Mammalia > Carnivora > Mephitidae > Spilogale > Spilogale gracilis. Next base: position 25,211 of record PITA01013882.1, read on the forward strand.
TAGGAACTGGATGGTTTGTAGGTAGAGAAAAGGAAAGACATTCTATTTGAGGGAGCCAGTTGAAGCTCAGAGGTGAGATATTGCCTATCTCTAGGTCCATGAGAAGAACTGCATAGAATTTATTATTTATGTTCTGAGGTGAATGATATGTAAGGTAATGTTTCCCAAAATATGTTCCATTTACCATGAATGTTGTAGAGAAGGAGGGAAGGTAAATTCATGGGTTATTTTTTTCCCCCTGCAACTCTTCTGTAACATTTGGATGCTACTATGCATTTGGAATCAAGAGGTTATATCCAACATACTTTAATTTGACCAGAGGACGTTTTTGCCATCTGGAATTGTTATCTCCTGGACACTAGTTTGCAAAATGTATATATTACCTACAAGTCATTTAACTTGATCAAGAAGTTTTCAACTACTAAATCTCCCCTCCCCTTTTTGAAGCTTAGTTAAAATCACAGTTAGTATATGTGAAAAGTCTTTGTAAATGCATTTAACAAATAATATGCTAGTGATTGAGAGTTATATAAATGTTAAGGGAAGTTTACTGAACCATAGAGTATTACATGCCTATAACCCTTCCACATCCTTCCTATTCCGAATATGGTCTGTGGACATTAGCATCTCCTTGACTGCAATCGTGTTAGAAGCATGGAACCTTAGTCTTCATCTCAGACCTGCTGAATTAGAACCTGCATTTTATCAAGATTTCCAAGTGATCCATATGCACATTAAAATTTGTCATATGCTGTTCTACATCGTATCTAGCAAAACTTCATTCTGTCCTTTCTTGAACAGTGTTGGTAGCAGAGGTTGACTTGATTTCAGACCAGATTGGGCACATTCAGGGTGGTATGGCTGTAGATGATACATTTGATTTCAAACACAAGGTTTACCCTCTTGAACTTCTTTCCTTTGGTCATAATTTTGTCTTAAATGTGCTTAGTATCTTAAGTGAGAGCCATTTATATGTAAGAGATAAGCTTATGTTTATCTGATTCCCTCACAAAATTTGTCCCCTAGAATTGACCATAGTACTCAGTAAGTTGGCCAGAGATTTGAATAGAAGTTATTGAAGTTATTTCATCATATTTATAGAGTGGTGAGAGTTTTGTGCCGCTGTTTTTCCATTGCCTTTGCTATTGTTATTTTTGTACCTTCTCTTGCCAAGCAGTTTAAGTAACCATTCTTTTAAATTTTTCAAATTGGCCTTTCATTAGTTTTTGCTAAGCTTAGAGTAGCCATAGTATTCCCATGGAACTGATTCTAGAGCTCTTCCATCCATATATCCAATCACTTGGTTAGACACTTTGATTACAAGCACAAATTATGTTTCCTTGTAATGTTCACCTACTATTTTGCCTTTCTAAGAAGTTTCTCAGAAAAATGTCACATTTTAATATTTAATATCTCAATATGTCCCATTTAACTGTAAGATCCCTATTAACAAATTAAGTACTTTAGTTACATAAATGTAAATACCATAAAAATTAAAACAATACAAAAATGTAGAAAGAAGTGTGAAATCTGTCTTTTTTCCACGTATCCGAGTCCTTTAAGGTTAACTTCTGTCTAGTGTGCTTCTTTTGGAATCTTTTTTTAATGTACAAAAAGTATATGCTATGCATAAAACTTGACAAGAAAGGTGAATTTATACAGTGTTCTAAGAATTGATTTTTTACTCAGAAAAATTGAGCTGGTGTCTAGACCTTAATATGATTAATGTGTTTTTTGACTTTAGGGGCGAAACCCTTTTTTCTTGGAGCCAGCCATAATTATTACAATTACTGATGGGAGCAAGCTGACTACTACCAGTGGAGTCCAGGATGAGGTAAGATATATTCCTATCAGCATAGATTATGCAGTTGCAGGTGAAAAATATTTATGTGTATTGTAGGATATTGAACACCTTAAGTAGATTTGATTATTTATTGCAGTTGAGAGTCACCTGTCTTCTAGGACGTACCTACTTCTCTGTAGCAGTGATCTCCAGATTTTCTTGAATAGGAATCCCTTCTGTGAAAAACTTTGAGCCTACCCCTAATTTCCAATTGTATGAATTTATGTGAGGGTGATAGTGTCAGTTCATATAGTACATTATTTAGTGGAAAGGAAATCTTATTTTCAGGTTGAAAAATGGGCACAGCGCTCTGATAATTCCTTTATTTCAGTGGATTGTCACTCTACTCTGGAGATAATTAGACTAGACTAGAGCAAAGCCAGGATGAGGTTAGGACTAGGAAGATTGAAGGTTTTTTAGACATTTTTATTCAAGCTATTGTAGTAAATAATATCTAGCTTACCTCACCTATTCTCTGCTAGCATGCATAATGTAGAGTTGGTTGTGTGTGGTGTGATAGAGTGAATAGAATAGATTTATTTTAACTTCCAGCTCTTTCTACTGTAGTATTTGAACTGCTCTTGAGCATTATATGGTTGACCCTGGAACTCCATGGAGGTTAGGGGTGCCGTTGCAGTTGAAACCTTGTGTATAGCTTTGACTGTCTCAAAACTTAGCTATTCATAGTCCGCTATTGATGAGCAGCTTTACCAATAGCATGAAGAGTCAATTAATACATATTTTGTATGTTATATGCATTATGTACTGTATTCTTACAATAAAGTAAGCTTGAGAAAAGTTGTTAGGAAAATAATAAGGAAAAGAAAATAACAATTATAGTACTATATTTATAACAAAAAATCTGCATGTAAGTGGACCTGTGCAGTTCGAATTCAGGTTGTTGAAGTTGTTGAAACAACTGCGTTTGTTTTTCAGAATGTGTTTATATAGATAAGAAGTCGTTTAGACTAATCTTTTTACTATTTGCATTTGCTTTAGAATCTTAATTCTTATATTTACAAAGGGTTTGATTAAGTGGGGAAAGTATAGTTTTTAAGTTCAGTGATTTATTAGAAAGACTTTCATTTGTGTGATATTGTGGAATGTCACTTGGACGTGAAGTCAGGACATGTGGGTTCTGGTCTTTGTTCACCTCATTTCTAGCAGTGAGCTTTGTACCAGTTACCTAACTTCTCCCAAATCTCTTTCCTTATCCTTGAGATAAAATGGTAATTCTGGCCTTACTTCATAGGGTTATTGGAAGACTGAAATAAAATAATGGAAGTCAGGAGCGTGCTTGCTAGGCTATGAAGAAATGAGCATAGTTCTATCATGAAGCAATGGAACTGGTAGAGTTGTCATTACCTGATCTTGATTTGTTGGAAGAGAACCAGAATTGTTTTGTTTCAGTTGATACTAAAGGGAAATTAGAGCTTAGTTCATGGAGATGGAGCTGAAAAATTTAGGTAGATTAAAATACACAATTAAAGAATTTATAGCCTATACGTAATTAGTAGCATTGGAATGCTAACCGGAGGGGTTTCTGGGCTTTCTGGAACTAGGTTGGCATGTATAGCCAGTTATGTCCTGCTCCTATCAGGAACAGATAGACATTATTTATATGAACAAGCAGTAGAAATGATGCTTAAGTTTAAATTTGGAACTTTGAAGTTGGTTTTTCGTACTTTACCTTTTGAAAAATCTGACAGGAAGATTGAGATATTGATAAAGTATTGTTAATAGAACACATAATTACTTTCTTCAACCTTATATAAGTGAAATCTTTTGATGGTTTGTTTTTTTATCCTTAATGATTCTGATTTGTAGTTGTGATGACTGAAAAAGTATTCTATTTTTGTTGTAAAATATTCCTATGTGTGAGGTTATTCAGGGTGCTTTGTTTTACTGCCTTTGTAGAAATTCCCTTTAGGGTATCATATTTTTTGTTCCCATATATCGGGATCTGTTTTGTTTGTAATATTTGTCTTGTAGGAACTCCTTTAACTTCTAAACATATTTTGAAATAAAAAAAGATATTGGAATTGTTCACCTTTCTTCCCAGATTTTTGGGAGGGATATTGAGAAATGGGATTATGCTTACAGTAGTCTATAACTACCTTGCAAATAAGATTGGGATTTCCTTGGGGAAAGCATCTTAACCTTTTAGTTCTCTTATGTCTTCTACGATAGTTAGCTTAGTACTAAGAACAGAGCTTATATTACAAAGTTTTGATTATAGATATTACTGTGTTGAATCTGGTCATCAAGATGAAAATTGATTACTTTTACTTATCTGAGGTGGAAGATTCATTAGTTTTAAGGTAAAGGCTTGTTACAGTAATATAGTTGGAAGGTCTGTGAGTTGTTTTGGTTTTCAAGGTTAAGAATGTCTTTGATCCTTTGCATATTTCTTAATGTCCAAACAGGACTTCTTTTGTGAGAGAATGTACCCCAGATGTGCATATAGTTGCTTAAATATTGGGAAATGTTGGTCTATTCTAGCCCAAATAGTTTAATTATGTGACTCATTTTTCAATGAAGTCTTTCAGAAGAGCCTTTCAAATCATAAAAACATAAAGATGCTTTTTGTTTTGCTCTTGTTTGTATGTATGTATGTGTGTGCACATGCATGCTACATATGATCTATGTTGTCATAATTTCTAGGGAATAACAAACAGAATTTTGCATTTTGTCTCTTTCTCTTCATATCTCTTAACCCTGCCTTTGGCGAAACTTTATTCTTTTTTAGATTTATTGAATGAGCGAATGTATCAGTCATTTCCACATTTAAGTTTGTGTATATGTGTTTTTGATTGGCCCTGGCTGCTCTTGATGTGACCTATTATTAACATTTATGGTATTGTGCATCCTACCTGAATGATAATATTTGTTTACGAGTTACACTATCTCACATGGGGTATTATATCTGATCTGTTGGTGCTGTTTTTCAAGAAAACCTGTTTCTGCTGTTTTAAAATCATCCTGATGGCACATAAGGCAACATAGAGCTCATGTGGTCTTACTTTGAGCATATTGAGACCCAGGAAGGAAAGTTGTTTGCTCAAGGTTATAACATTTTTTTATTGCCAAAATCTGGATTAGAATTGATTAAATTTCAAAAGACATCCCAACACCTCCAGACCTGTGATTTTTTTCTTGTATCTCATGCCTCTGTATTTGATGTTTTATTGTTGTTGTTGTTGTCTTAAAGTTATCTTCTATCTACCTGATTTCCTATTTGTCTGCTTCAGCTTTCTATATAGTTGTGATATAGGTGTTATGTTTTTGTTCACTCAGTGTTCATTGAATGACTGTTATGACCAGTCAGTGAGGATAACAAAGATGAATAGGGTAGATTTCTGGTTCTTAAGTTCACAGTCTTAATGCAGAGATTGCCTATTAAATGGTTTTATAAATGATAAAATAGAAATATATCCAAGTGTATGGAAGCACTGAAGAGGGAGGGGAGGGTTAATATTACCTGTTTTGTGTATGTGTCAAATCCCGTGTAATGTGAATTTTTATGGTCATTTTAATTCTGGGTACATTCAAGGGCTTGTGGATGATGTAGTATTAGAATGTGGCTCTTACCCTGTATCTGTGAAATTTATAAAGAAGCCTGGTGTAAAATTGTTTTGAGCCTAGAAAATAGCTCATGGAAAAACTTGGTGCCATATTGTCTCTTGACCTGGCTAAGTCTGTTCAGGACAGAATGACCCAATTTCTTACAACTTGTTTGTCAAAATAAGATAGGGATACCATTTCCTCCCTGAAAGCTCATCACTTAGTAGTGTGTTAGGAGGTAGGAGAGTAACAGCTTTGTATTATAGGCAGAAATCTTGAGCTGTGTATCATCTTTTTACCTTATTTCATGAGTTTAATTATCTTTTTTGGCTTCATTTAATGAAAGTCCAGGCAATTGTTGGAAGTGTTATGAGTTTGTTTCCAGTGTTGTATTTTTGGATAACTCTCTAGGACTCTTGGTAACTGCTGTGTTGGGAGAGTATGTGTGTATTTTTTGCCTCTTTTTTTTTTTTTTTTTTTTTTTTAAGTGTAGTTACTTGGCAACACTGGTTGTTGGCAATATCTTCACATTTGAGGAGTGAGTTAGATGGGACTTTGAATTCTGATACACAAAAAAATTATATTGCTTACCCTTATAGTAGTAGTCTTTGATGTTGATAAGCACACTATGGTCAGTTACTCACAGTACCATTCATCATGTTATTGTACTGATGTATCAGATGTTTCAGTAGAATCACAAAATTGTAATTAGAGTTATCGAAAAAATGTTTTTCTGGTTTTAATTCTGTGCAGAGATTTCTCTAGCACTGTTTTGCAATTGCAATGGAAAACTATTCTTACTGCGATTCCAGGAACACATGGCTAACTATATTGCTCAATAAAGTAGCCAAAAGATATCCTGCCAGTACCTTCTTGGCGATGAATGACATTCCAGGGTAGTGTAGCAGTTATTTTTCTCTTCCTTGAAAGTGCTAATAGTAGTATTACCTTTCAAATATTGAGATTTGTATATGCTGATTAATGTTTTTGCATCTCTCTGTCAGTGTTATGATTGCCCTGGAGGCTAATGTTTTAGAGAAGATATTTGCAGTAAAAAATAAAATGTTGGCTTTTGACATAAAAGTTTTGTCTTCTTACAAGCTTTCCCTATCTTTTAAGACAAATTAAGATGACTACTTTTATAGCTTCTTGACAAATGTTCAGAAAGTGCATGTGTTTCTAGAAAACAAAATGTCTGAGTAATCTCAGCTGTGTGTTCAAGTGGGTACAGATTAGGGTCTTACCTTTCAATTTGTGAGAAGTTCTGCATCGAAAGTTGAGTAGAAGTCCCATCAGTCTTTGAGATGTGGATTGGTATTAGCGATTTTTCCAGATCATTCTTTGCAGTGTAGATGGTTTTACCTTTTATAAAGATAATCTGTAGGACCTATAATTATAGTTTATATTTAACTCTTTGTGATCTGTATGATCATGCAATCCAGATTTTTTTTGAGTTCTGCTTCTAGTACCTGAAATAATTCAACCTCCCTCTGTAAAATGTTTTTGTTTTAGTAAAGTCACAAAAAGTGTTTCAAAAGCTATCAAAACTATTTTAGAGGTGCCTGGGTGGCTCAGTCGTTAAGCCTCTGCCTTCTGCTCAGGTCATGATCCTGGAGCCCGGAATCAAGCCCTGCATCAGGCTCTCTGCTCAGCCGGAGGCCTCCTTCTCCCTCTCTCACTCCCCCTGCTTGTGTTCCCTCTCTAGCTGTGTTTCTCTCTGTCAAATAAATAAATAAATATTTAAAAAAATCTATTTTAATTATGATACTCAAGACTCATTAAATACACATTTAAAGTAGGTTTTTCCCCCAGTACACTTAGACTTTTGGAGAGACTTTTGGAGCATCTTTTTCTTTCTTTTTTCCTTTTTAAAAAGACCTCTAAGGAATCTTGAGGAACATCATCATAGTATGATAGAAAGTATCAAACAGATATGTGTGTAAATGCATTTTTGAGTTGTCATGTTTATCCCTTAGCACTGGTCCCTTTTGATATTGATATTTCTAGGGGCTCAGTAGCAATGTCAAGATTAGCTCCTGTCTTACTAATTTGTGGTTAAAATGTTCTCAACATATGTACAACGTTACTGTATATGTCAGTTTCTGTCAAGTCAACTTTCCAAAACATTTAATAAGAATTTGTTGGTTGCATTTTCTATTTTTTACCCATTCTTGAGGCCCCGTTCTCTCAACACCTGGATTTGTTATTCCTAGGGTGCTATACAAATGTATGTGTACAATTATTAGTATATTGAAAATATGTAAATTAAAAGGAAATTGATGAAATGTTTCAAATTTATTAACTGTAGTGAATTTCAGCAACACATTTGCAATACTCTTATTGAATATATCTTTTTTCATGGGGAAAGAAAGGACACGGGGAAAGAAAAACTCTTTAAGGATTGCCTCTCGCCAAGCACTGCAATAGAATAATTTTTAAAAAATGCTAGGTGACCACTCTTTAATGAAGCTGTATGGTTGCAATAACTAATCTATTGTCTAGAATTCTGTGGTAAGATATATTGAAGTAATTTTTATTTAGGGACTGAAGCAATTTCACCCTTCCTTTATTAGCCTGTCAGAACCAATAAGCAATCAGAGACACTATACATGTAAGGAAAATTTTATTTAGAGTTGTTTCTATTACTCTTCTGATTGTATCTCTTCCCTATATAGGTTACTATGATGTTTAGAACATTTGTTTTCAAATGGTTGCATCAAAATCATCCTGGGTGTTTTATAAAATATATATGGCTCAGTTCTAATTCTGGAATTCAGTTCTAATTCTGAAAATCAGTTGATGTGGACAGGGACCTGGCAATCTGTATTTCTGAAAATGTCTGAGTTGATTCTGATAGGCAGATTTGAATACAACATAACAGGAAATATATGTATTTTTAAACTGTATAATATGCATTTGAAAATGAACAACTATAGCAAAACAACCATTTTTGACTTTCAATGCCAGCAAAATATTTTGTGTAAGATAAACCAGTCTTTGCAATTGCTAAACTTGGCAGTGGGTTTCCAAGGAACATGGAGTAGGTCTTCTGTGAATATTGTGTTTGATATGGCTTAAGATTATTGGATAGCCCTGAAATACTAATTTCTGTGCAAACTCTGGTCAGTCTGTATGTATTGCTTTTATGGTATGCTGAATTAGGACTCTTTGGCCCTGAGTATGAGATGAGGTAAAGGAGGAGAGGGTAAGAAAAGGGTAGTAATTAATTCACATTATTTGTCATGTGCTTGCTGTCCCTGGCTTAAGGAGTTTTTTTTTTTTAATTTATTTTTTATTTTTTTATTGTTACTTAATTTTTTTTTCCCCAGTGTTCCAAGATTCATTCCCCATTCCCCACACCCAGTGCTCCACGCAATAGGTGCCCCCAGTACCCACCACCAGGCTCTTAAGGAGTTTTTATTCAAAGGATGGCATAGTATTCTGGTACCCTTATTGTGCCCCCCCCCTTTTTTTAAGAGAGAGAGAGAGGGATTTAGAGAGAGAGTAGGGAGGTAGTAGAGAGAGGGAGAGAGAATGTAAGTAGGCTCCATGTCCAGCACGAAGCCCAAGGCTGGATCTCACAAGCCTGAGATCATGAGCTGAGCTGAAATCAAAAGTTGGACGCTTAACTGACTGAGCCACCCAGGCACCCCTTTACTGTGCTTAATTCTTGGTTTGGATGTCCATAACTAGTTTTATGTAAAAAAATTTTTTTTATATATATTTTACATACATACACACATACATATACATACACACAACATACTTGACCCAGATTAGGGCAATTTATAAAGAATTGGTGATAGTTACACCTAATTTTTGCTTTCTAGAGAGTTCCTGTTGAAATACCCTTCTCTAATGAATTGTTCTGATTTTGAATTCTTAAAGTATATTTTAGATTAATTAATCCATCAGTCATTTTTTTGTGAAGCACAGTAACTTCGGTTGTGTACAAGAATAATGGCACACCATATGTTTATATTTAGCACTACTATTTTCTAGGTACTGAGGACACCAGAGGTGAAATTAATCAAGGCTCTTGCCCCTACAAAACGTATTTGAAGATAGGCAAATAAATAAGCATTTGTATACATGAGCTATCTCATGGCAGAAATAAATAGAAGCTTTTGAGAGGCATAACCAGGGGAGATGAGTTTTGAGAGATGAGTAAGAAATTGAGCCATGACATTTCAGGAGAAGGGAATAGTGTGCAAAAGTATGAAGTCATAAAAGCAATGTATGGGGAAACTGTAAATTATATGAGTGGAGTATGGAAAGCATAGGCACGGGGAGTGATTGCTTGAAATGTAGGTAGAGGCTGGAAGATAATCACCCTAAAGAGAATGGACATCATTCTGTTAACATTTGCAGAGGAGATATTGAAGGTACTTGGTAATCAGGCAAGTCACATGATCAGATATGCATTAGTAAGCTTACTCCGTAAGCAAGGGTGAAAGAAAATATTTTGAAGGATGGTGAACAGGGAAGAATTCACAAACAACATGGAATAATCCAGGAAAAATATGTGGTGTCTAAAACTAAGCCAGTGCTGGACAGAAAGGCAGAAATGTGAGAGATTTGATAGGTATGCTAACGAATCAGGTTTTTAGAGATGGTAAGTTTGGGAGAAAAAAAAAGCAGTGTTGACTGGGGTTCTGAACCAGGGTCCAGGCTTGAGCTTCTGGGGTTTTTGTGAATTCCCTGAAAACTTAATTTAGACATTGCGCATTTGTGCAATTGTGCAGATTGTCCTAAGGGACAGAGGTTTGTGGCTTTAATCATATTCTCAAACAAGGAAAAAAGAGAAGCACAGTTTAGTAGTATTTCGAAGTTTCCAACCTGAGATCTGCATAGAGCTGGTAGTTTTTTTTTTTTTTAAAGATTTTACTTATTTATTTGACAGAGAGAGATTAGAAGTAGGCAGAGAGGCAGGCAGAGAGAGAGGAGGAAACAGGCTCTCTGCTCAGCAGAGATGTGGGCGGGCCTCAATCCCCGGACCCTGAGATTATGACCTGAGTTGAAGGCAGAGGCTTTAACCCACTGAGCCACCCTGGCGGCAGATGCTGGTAGTTTTAACTGAAATGGGGATATTGGATACATAATAGAAAGGAATATAAAATAATTTTTGATAGTGTATCATCTTTAAGGTACCAGTGCTTTAAAGGAATTATGAGCCAAAATGTTAAAACAATAGCTCAAAGACTTTTTCTTGCCTTTTAACATTATGTCCTAGGAAAAGTATTTTGTACTTAAAAATAGAAATAAGCAGAATTTTATCTTTGGATATTGATAGTTAAAATTTTTATTTTGAGCAGATTAAATAAGACTTGAGTCATCTTATTACTTATATATCAGGTCTTGAAGTTTTTAAATTTAAGGTCATAGTGATATGAACATAAAATTGTTCATTTCAGATAAGCATGAACATTGAAAATCAGAATGCTGGGACAAGAGCATTGTGTGGAGGGGAACACTTTGTGCTAACATCAAGTCAGTTAAGGAGGATGCCAGTCCAGTTTCTGTCCTGTTCATCAGTATGTTATTTAAGAATAGTTGCAGATCAGCTTTAACTGCATTAGCAGTTTTTTGCCAGTTAAACTCAGTTAAAGTCTGCCTGTTAGATATATTTTATGCCTGTCTAAGTCAGATTACAATTTGAGAGCATGAAAAAGTTGAGTACTTGGTCTCTGGTGAGGCACACTCATATAAGTTGTAGGTGGCCAGTCTTTTATAAATACCTTTATTATACTTATTTAGCTGTATTCCATAAATAGTTTTTTTAATGTAAACTTCCATTTTTATTTGTTCTCTTCAGATATAATAAAGTAGATTTTAAAATTTTTAGATTTGTATAATAGGAATAAACTTTGTACAGTGACTGGAACTATGATCTTTACATCAAGGCAAGGCTACATTTTGATCTAGACAAGGCTGTTTTGGTTATTTTTCCCCACGCTCTGTCTTTTCAGGTTGAATTACTGATTTTTCCCCCTTTGTTTTGTTTGTTGTGGTTTTGATGTTTTTTTTCCTTTCAGCTAAAGGAGCAGCCCAGTGGTTTTCAAGAAGTGCCAAAGTGCACTGACTGTCTCATGATGACTGGTGCCTCAGGGAGGGTCATGATTCCTGGATACAGGATCGACCTGATCCTGGATGTCACTTCAAGCAGTCAGATCGTGGGGAAAAGCCTTGTCTAATGGCTAGCCTTCCTCAAAAGTCTGATGCTAGTCATCTCGGAAGGCCTCAGAAAAAGCCTTAAAGGTGAGCAGAGTAGAGTGTAGTTCTCTGGGGGCTGTGACTATTTGTTGGAGAATATGATTCAACATAGAATGATAACCCTAACCTGATAAATCCCAGATTCAGTTTGGTAAATTAGTTTATAAGGTTTTTGATGATGATCAGACCCCAACTTTTGAGTTACTAGAAACTAATAACCTCTTATTAAGATCTGTAAGGGGAGGAATTTGGTATTTCCTGGGCCCTTTAGAACCTTAGATTAGGATCTTTTGTCTTAAAGGGAAATAGCCTGCATTCATAGCTAAGGAACATTTTGGCTGTAGAACTGTATTATAAATCCAGATGGATTAAAAAAAATTAACTAGTGAGGTATTTTCTTAGTTTGTATATTTATCATATATTGATTGTTTATCAGGCAGTTGGGCTTCAGGATTCTGAAGGACAAATTTGCATTTGATTTGTCTGTTATAATAATATTTTAAAAAACATAACTGCCTGTGAAGCAGTTTATGTAGCCATATTTTATTACATTAAAGAATATTAAGACTGTGCCTTATTTGAATAGATTTTCAGCTCAATGAAAAGACTTTAGAGATGTTTTGAGTATTTTGTTTTGGAAAAAGCTTAATTCTAGGCTTCTTTCTCTGTGCTTTGAAGCACTTACAGAACCCAGTTGTTCATGTAATAACCTTGGTTGCCAAATTTTCAAGTAAATTCTGAAATTTGTTCTAGGACTTTATAGGTTTTATTTTTGTTTTTGTTTTTTTGTTGTTGTTGAGCCTCCTGTATTAGAAAAAAAATAATATGGGCATGCACTATCCCTTGTTTTTGTCCATTTTTATATTTAGATATTATATGTGTGTAATTATATACATGCACATATCTGTATATCAATATTAGAAAACATCTACAAAAATAGGCATTTTAAAAGATGAGATGAAAAAACTTAAAGAAAGAAGGTCTCTTATTTCTTCCCTCACATCATGGTGTATACCAGGAGTGTGCAGGCTTAAAGGACCAGGTAATAAATATTGTAGGCTTTTCAGCTCATCTGGTCAATTAGAACTACTCCATTCCACTGTTGTAGAACAGTGTATTAAATGAACGAGTGTGGCTCTCATTGGTATAGTTTTGTTTACCAAAACAAGCTAAGGGCTGAATTTGGCTGCTGGGCCATAGTTTGCTGACCTCTGAAATATACCCTATTTTGTAGACCAGTACCCTAGACCTTGACTTGTGTTCAACTACTTTCAGGTTCTTTTTGCCATGAGTTTTAGAGAACACTTGGTCTGCCTTAATGAAATGAGCAGAAGAATGCTAGTGGTCAGAATGTATTCAGTTTAATTGAACCACATACTTATTGAACACCAGTGATGTTCAGACAGAAGATGGACTTTGAAAGATTAATGCAGATTGGGAAGTAGATGAGTGCAAAGACATAAAAGTGATAGAAGAGAGAGTGGGGGAACCATATATACCTCAGTACTGATAGTTGGCAGAATGCTCAGTAAAGAAGGAGGAAATGATACCGGTGGATGGCATGGCCCCTTGTGTATACCCTGTCAGGGGATGCAGACTGTCTTAGCGGTTGATGGTAATAACCATTGAAGAAATTTTAGAATGGGAGAAAGTGATCAGATTTGGGTTTAAGAAAGATAGTACCTATAGTGCAGAATATACAAGGAGTTAGGTAATTTTGGCAACTTTTTTTTAGGACAGAATTGTCTGTAGGTCGTTTAATACCAGATATAAATTAAAGAAACTTGGAATACTATTTAGCAAGAAAAGGAAGTGGACTGCTGACATGCTATAACATGAACCTCCAAAACATTATGCTAGATGCAAAAGACCATATATTGTTTGATTCCATTTTTTTTTTTAAAGATTTTATTTATTTATTTGTGAGAAACACAGCCAGAGAGGGAACACAAGCAGGGGGAGTGAGAGAGGGATGGCAGGCTCCCGGCTGAGCAAGGGAGCCCGATGTGGGGCTCGATCCCAGGACTCCAGGATCATGACCTGAGCCGAAGGCAGTTGCTTAACCAACTGACCCACGCAGGCACCCCTGATTCCATTTTTATGGATCATCCATTAAGTTAGATTAGTGGTGCCTGGGGTGGACTGGGGACTGACTACAAAGGGGCACAGGGGATCTTTCTGAGGTTTGGAAATGTTCTAAAACTGAGTGGTGGTGATGGTTGTGCAACTCTGTTAATTTACTAAAATTAATTGGGCACTTGTGAATTTTATGGTGGGTAATTATTTTTCAATACAGTTGTTAAAAAATTAGATCTTGCCATTGAAATTTATTAGAGTAAAACTTTATGAAAGAAATTATTTTCATACCATTGACTGCTAAGTAATTTAGTTGCTCTTTTCTCTGAACAGATTTTGCTGTTAAACTACTAGAACCAAAAAAAATCTTTTTTTTTTTTTTTTAAAGATTTTATTTATTTGACAGAGAGAAACACAGCCAGAGAGGGAACACAAGCAAGGGGAGTGAGAGAGGGAGAAGCAGGCTTCCCGCCGAGCAGGGAGCCGGATGTGGGGCTCCATCCCGGGTCTCCGGGATCATGACCTGAGCCAAAGGCAGTTGCTTAACCAACTGAGCCACCCAGATGCCACTATTTTTTTTTTTAATTTAAAGGATATACATTGTAACTAAGGAATAAGAACTACCAAAGAAATAAATCAGATTATTACTGAATCTTAGATAATTTGCTCAGAGTTTAATAATTTCTTAATTTTCCTTTCCTTATTCAATATCATGAAGAGAACCATCTTTTTTGTTGTTTAATAACAAGGTGTGTTTATTTATTTATTTATTTTCTGGTGAGAATATTTATTTATTTTTATTTTTTTATTACATTATTTTATTTTTTCAGTATTCCAAGATTCATTTTTTATGCCCCACACCCAGTGCTCCATGCAATTCGTGCCCTCAGTACCCACCACCAGGCTCACCCATCCCCCCACCCTCCTCCCTTCCAAGACCCTCAGTTTTTTTCTGAGTCCAAAGTCTCTCATGTTTCATCTCCCTCCCTGATTTACCCCAGTACACATTTCCTTTCCTTCTCCTACTGTCCTCCATAGTATGCTCCTCAAGTAAGTGAAACCATATGATATTTGACTTTCTCTGCTTGGCTTATTTCACTCAGTCTGGTCCATATTGCTACAAAAGTTGAATATTAATCCTTTCTGATGGAAGTGTAGTATCCCATTATACATATGTACCATATCTCTTTCCATTTGTCTGTTGAAAAGCACCTTGGCTCTTTCCACAGTTTGGTGATTGTGGCCATTGCTGTGATGAACATTGGAGTACATATGGCCCTTCTTTTCACTACATCTGTATCTTTGGGGTAAATACCCAGTAGTACAATTGCAGGGTCATAGGGTAGCTCTATTTTTAAGTTTTTAAAAATCTCCACACTGTTTTCCAAAGCGGCTGCACCAAGTTACATTCCCACCAACAGTGTAAAATGTTGCCCTTTCTCCACAGCCTCTCCAACACTTGTTTTTTCCTGTCTTGTTAATTTTGGCCATTCTGACTAGGTAGTATCTCAGTGTGGTTTTGATTTGAACTTCCCTGATAGCTAATGATGACGAACACTTTTTCATGTGTCTGTTAGACATTTGTATGTCTTCTGTGGAGAAGTGCCTATGAAGAGAACCATCTTAAATGCTGCTTGTATTGGATAATAATATTTAAAAACTAGAAGTAGCCTAAGGGACATGTACTTGATTTTTTTTTTCAGAGAAATATTTGCTGACAAAGGAACTTTTGAAGTATGGTGATTTTAATTTAGCAATTGTTTTCCCATAATCTTAATAATCATTGAGAATGAAAAGCATACAAAGAAATGGTTAATTACAATAACTTATTGAGGGCTTACTATGTTATAATAATTTATTGAGGGTTACCTACAGACACTATTTCTTAGAAGCAGATTTTTACTGTGTTTCTTTTGTTCTTGGCTGCCAAAATAATTTATGAGGTTGAATGTAAGCATTAAGAAGATAAGTAATAAAGAGGGCTTAATTTTCTCACTTTATTGTTTAATCTCATATCTCACTTTATTCCCATTTCTGTGAGAGTGAGGAAAATGGGTCTTAGGACAGCTGATTCTCAATTGGTAGGCATGGCTGAGATTAGTCTGTTGGTTTTTTCCTTCAAGTTTATTGCTCCTCACACTCTAGTGTGGGGTTTAAAAACAACAAAAAACCATACAGTGCTGCATAAGGATAGACATAGATCAATGGGTAAATTGAGATTTCAGAATAAATCCATACATTTATGGTCATTTGTTCTTCATCAAGGGAGCCAAGAATTTAATGGGGAAAGAATAATGTTTTCAACAAGTGGTACTGAACAACTAAATATCCTTATGCAGGAGAGTGAAGTTGGACTCTTACCTGACACCATATACAAAAAGGAAATAAAAATGGATGGGCAATGTAAATGTGAGAGCTGAAACTTTTGGAAGAAAACATACAGACTAAATCCTATGTCTTTGTATTAGGCAGTGGTTTCTTAACATATGAAGCAAACCCAAAGAAAAATTAGAAAAACTTGACTTCATCAGAATTAAAAACATTTGTGATTCAAAGGATACTATCAAGAAAAGACTGTAACAGAAAAGGAGAAAATATTTGTAAATCATGTGTCTCAGAAGGGCCCAGTATCCAGAATATAAAAAGAACTGTTCAAATACAAAAATAAAAATACAACCCAATTAAAATATAGGCAGTGGATTTGAAGTGGTATTTCTCTAAAGACATGCAAATGACCTGTAAGCAGGTGAAAAGATGTTTTACCATCATGAGTCATTAGGGAATTCTAAACCATAATGGGATACCACTTTATTTGTACTATAATGGTTATAATAAAAAAGATTGATAATAACAAATGTTGGTGAGAATGTAGAGAAACTAGAACCCTCATACATTACTGGTGGTAATGTAAAGTGATGCAGCTACTATGCAAACAGTTTGGCTATTGAGTGCTTCCTCAAGAAGTTCAACACAGACTTATCCAGTGACACCCAAATTCCACTTCTTGATATGTACCCAACAGAAATGATAATATATCCACATAAAATGTCTTATTAGCATTATTTATAATAACAAAAAGGTAGAAACTGTTGAGTGGATGAACAAAATGTGGTATATCACACACTAGAATGTTATTTAGCTTAAAAGGGAATGAAATGCTGACACTACAACATGGCCGAAGCTTGAAAAACACACGAAGTGAAGTAATCAGTCACTGCATGATTGCATTCATAGGAAATCCTCAGAATAGGCAAACCCATTGTCAGAGACATATAGTTGTTGTTAAGGATTGAGGGTAAGAGTTGATGCTAATGTGAATGGGGTTTCTCTGGGTGATGGACATGTTCTGAAATTCATGGTGGTGGTTGTGTAACTGCTTCTCTGGTTCAGCCATTCCCAAAAAATGAAATAGAAAAACTATCTTTACCGTCAAATTCTTAAATTTCTTTATTCCTTTCATGGCAAATTTAGAAATTATTTCTGATTCCCCTTGACTTCCCTACCTCCTTTTTTATTCCGTACTCTGTTACAGTCTAGCTTCTGATTGTGCCATTCTTAATAAGGTCACTAATGACTTAATCATCTTCCAGATTCAGTCATTGATTTTTAATTTTTCTCTTTAATGAGCCTTTGCCAGCATTGTTGAACTCTCTTAAAAGTAGCCTCCTGGTTTACACTCTCCTGGTTTTCATTTGGCTTTTGGTTCCATTTAATCCTTGATCTTGATTTAACCTGGTTTAATCTTAAATTTTATTTTGTTTTATTTTGCCTTTATATTTACCAAGCTCCTTTTAGGCAATTTCATTTAATCCCACAATTTCATCCATCGGTATATACGGATTTCCATCTGTAAACAGATTCCTAAAATTTGTTTTGTTAGCTATTATCTTGTAAGTTTCTTCGAAGTTTTGATATGGTAAGTATCAGTATATAGACATAACCCACATAAACAAAAGCTCTTTAGGGCCCTCAGTAATTGTTAGGCATGCAGGTGGTATTATAGTATAAACTGTTAGAATATTGATCAGGGGAGAGAGGTGTGTATATATTTTATTGAGATACAATTGACATATAGTAGTTTTGGATGTACAACATAGTGATTTGATATTTTGTATGTATTATGAAATGATCCCTGCAATAAAGTGTAGTTAACATTGATTACTACACAGAAAATTTTTCTTCCTGTGATGAGAACTTTGGCAACTTTCATATATACAATACAGTATTAACAGCAGTCACCATGCTGCCCATGACAGTCCCCATGACTTCTTTTATTTTATAACTGGAAGTTTGTACCTGTTGACCCCCTTCACCCATTTTGCCTATTCCCACCTGCTTTTATCTTTCTCATTGAGTTTTGATGCTACTTAAGCATTCTCCCTTTTGCCTTTATTTCTTACCTTGGGATATGTATACTCCCCTTACTGGGCTAAAAGGCCCTTTATGATTTCATCCCAACTTTCCCCATGGTTTCTTTGGTTTATGTTGTAACTGAGTGCTTTACCAATAGCAGAGTGTCCCCTTTGTTCATGGAGTCCATCACACTCTTATTTACCAGTGCCTGTTTCATAATTCTGGGATGCTTCCTATCTCTTCCCACCTTTCTCTTCCTAGAACCTACTCAATATTTGTTAAGACAGTGGTCAAACGCTACCTCCTATAAAACTTTTAGGCATTTAGTTACATTTTCTTCTCTGTATTTTTAGGGTTTAATTCTTACCACTCTTACCCCAGTTTATATTCATTCTGTTACTTGTTAACTTTCTCACTTCCACTAGATGTTGTGGTGACCTCCTGGCAGGCCTTTCAGTTTGGAAACTCCCACCCTTTAACTTATTTCTTTAGCATTTTTTTTTTCTCATCTGTATCTCTATTCTGACTCCTGGATGTATCCGTTACTATCACCATCGTCATCGTCATTCTTAATCATTTACCTTTTCTGTCCTACTTCCATCTTTGTCTTTGTTGTTCTTTCTTGGAGTTTTCCTTAACTGGATTGGTAAAGGGTTTGGCTTTTGCTAAGGTTTTTTTAAATTTTGTTTTATTGAGGTGAAATGCACATAACATAAAAATCATTTTAAAATGACTTATTTAGTGGTATTTAGTAAACTTTTCCTTTTTAACAGAATTCTCATATTAGGAAGAAATCTTAAGATGCTGTAACAGACTGCATTGATTCTTTATCCCAAGCAGCAAATGCTCTAGGATAGGTAGCTTGCTTTCATACACTTTTTCTCAACCAGATAATTTCAGTTTCAGTATTTTGGGATTTTAAACTGTTCTTGGAAATAGAAAAAATTGAGGATTATGATTGTTGAAAGGTAAAAGCTTAGGGAGAGAAAGGAAGTTGAAGGACTAAACCTTGAGTCTTAGAACTATTCTTATATTTCCAGGAAGGAGGAGACCAAAATGGATCCTAAGGGCCTAATCGTAGTTATGTGGGTTTGTTGTTTGTTCTGAGGAAGACCTAAGGCTCTGCTGTTAACATTTGAGAAAGGAGATAAGAAATAGTGTCACCAAAAATGTTAACATTTTGTTTGAAGCTTTTGTCCATCTGTATCATCTAAGCAAATCTGAGTAATTGGAACGAGAGTGGGGACTTGATCCTGGAGGTGCCAGCTTTCTATTTCTTAAATCACAGAGGCATTTAGAATTAGTTTGATTTACAGGTGTGCTTCCCTGCCTTTAGTGCATGTGTAGTGTCTCTTTGAATGCATATTTTCTGCAACAGAGCAAAACAAATTGATGAACATCTAGTTGAACCTTCAAGGATTCTGAAAATCTTCTGGCAAGTTTATTTTTTAGGGTATTGATTCAGCTGCTGTAATTGGACAAAAGTAGTAATGACTTAAAAAGATGGAAAGCTATTTCTTTCTCATCAGAGACAGAATTGGTTAGTGGTCTGGGAGGTAGGGTGGTTCTTCTCCAAACTGTTACCTGGGTCCCAGGTGCCTTCTACTTTGTTGCTTTGTCTTTGCTTTTATCTGAATGGTTTTACAACACACTCTACCTAGTTCAACATTATAATGGAATTTTAGCCTGTGGGAAGGAGTAAAGAATGTGGAGGGCAGGCAGCCACCTGATATGAGCATGACCTAAAATGTATATGGCAGCTCCAGTTGGAGTCCATCAATCAGAACTTGACCACATGTACTATGAGGCAGAGAAGGAAATGTAACCTCTGCTTGGGTGGTCATGTGTCTAGCTAAAATTGGGGGGTTTTGATTAGCAAGAAGAGAGATTAGATTTTAAGAAGCAGTGAGCAGTTTCTGAAACAAAAGGTAAAGAAATTAACTTTATTTTAAATGCTTTGGAAACTACTTTCTAATATGACTGCTTGTTCTAAGTTTATCTTGTGCATTTCTGCCCCAGACCTGGAATCATACTGAGTTCTGTGTATTAGGAAATGGTATATGTATTTGGAGATCATAACCTAGGTTTTAGGCGTGGGCTGAGTTTGTCATTGTTTTGAGGTATTTTCATTGGACAGAGTTAGGAAATACATTTTTTTTCCTGAAAGGGAAAGTATGTCCTGAATTCACACTAGTATTTCCAGCTAAAATTTAAGGTAGGTATTTGTTAAATAATGTGTTTATATTGTGAAGACCTAAGTTAGATTCTTGGCTTTGCAGATAATTAAAGGTGTAACCTAATTCTCTCTAGTTCGAAGCCTTAGTTTCCTCAACTTTAAAATGGGAATAATATAAACTATATCTCATAGTTGTTGTAATGATTAGATGAGACAATAAATGCTTAAGAGATTTTGCTGTTTTTATTTCTCTATCATATTACAAAAAGGAGAAATTTCTGATTATTGTAGGGATCAGAGAAGACTTGCTCATGAAGGCAACACTGATGCTTTCAGGAAAGATGGGATTTTAATGGGATATGGAAGTTTTTGCAGAAGTATCAGGACAAGAGACTAGCCAGGGAGTGTGATCTCCATTAGATAAGACTGGAGCATAGGATTTTGTTTTGACCTTTAAAAAAAGAAAAGAAAAAAAGCCCCTTTCCCTCATAGCATTAGCATAATGTCTATTACATAGTAATCTGTGTACCTATTTGGTTAATGTCAACCAGCTTTCCTGCCCCACAAGGGCAAAGACTAACCTGTATTCTTTCATTTACAACTGTAACCCCAGCGCCTGGCAGAGAATAGTCACTCAGTTGGTACTTACACTATGAATGAATTTTTACAGCATTTATAAATACCAAAAAATTAAGCATTTGATTATAGGCATATATTGTTTTTCTGCACTTACTTCATCAGTGTTATGTTATCCTTAGCTCTACTATAGCTTAGGAACTATTGATTGACCTGATTTCTTTAAAACCAGTAACTTTTAATTCTCTGCAGATTTTTGCCACTTATCCATTCATTGACAGCATTAATTCTTCACAGATTTTTATTGAAAGAGTGAATTAATGAATTTTCTTGTACGTAGACAGCTTGGATCCATTTCTCAGCCATTTTATGAAATGTGTGCCCAGTAACTTAATTGTTAATAAGAGTTTAAAGTACCTGAAGTAGTCCTTATAGTGAAGACACTCCGATGTTTCCATTTTGTTATGTTGTCTTAAGTGGGAGAGAATAGGATAACATAGTTACATTATTGACCTAAGAGATAAGTATAGAACTTCCATAGGAGTGTGTGTGTGTGTGAATTACACATGTGCACACATCTTTTCTGTTCCATGGAAAAGCTGAAAGATGAGTATTCTTACCTGGGTCTTTAGAGAGGCACTATTAGAAAGGAGGCAACGTGGTAGAATATGAGCACCAGTCCCGTAAACTAAATTGCACATATATTCTAGAACCCTTTCCTTCTTTCCTTTTTATTTATGTATTTATTTATTTTGCCACGGAATAATATGGTATTAATTTGTATTGACTTATATTTTTTTCTTTGTTGTTCTTATTGTCCTTTTGGTTTAGCCATAATATATATAAATAAAGTATAGTACTTTCGAGTATAAAACTTGATGAGTTTTTGACAAAAGTAAATATCATGTCAAAAGAATAGTCACGATATAAAATTTATCTATCACTCCAAAAAATTTTTCTTGTGCTGTGTGCCCCTTTGCAGTTAATTTCAGTCATCATCTGGAAACAACTGGTCTGTTTTCTGTTGCTGTATCTGTCTGTCTTTCTATGTCCATCTAGTTTTGCCTTTTCTAGACTATCATATAAATGGAATCAGAGTGTATAGTCTGTGTCTGGCTTTTTTCACTTAGCTTAATGCTTTTGAGATTCATCTGCACTGTTGCATAGATGAGTGGTTTGTTTCTTTTAATTGTTGGGTAATATTCCAGTGTATGGCTATACTATAGTTTGCTTATCCTTTCACCAGATAGAACATTTAGGTTTTTTCCTTTTTTTGACCATTATGAATAAAGTCACTGTGTCATTGGCAAACAGGTCCTTTTGTGGACATAAGTTTTCATTTCTCTTGGTCATATACATAGGAGTGCAGTTGGTGGGTGATATGATAAGTGTGTATCTAACTTTATAAGAAACTGCCAACCTGTTTTCTAGGTTGGCTCTACTAGTTTTACATTCTCACCAGGAATATATCAGAGTTCTAGTTGCTCTACATCCTTCCAACACTTGAATTTTTTCAGTCTTTTAAATTTTAGATGACATAGTGGGTGTGTAGTGGTATCTCATTTTGGTTTTAGTTTGCATTCCCTAATGACTAATGGTGTTGAACATCTTTTCATGTGTTTATATGCCACCTGTATGTCTTCTTTGGTGAAGTGAGTATTCTCATCTGTTGCCCATTTTTTATTTTTTATTTTTATTTTTTAAAGATTTTATTTATTTATTTGACAGAAACACAGTGAGAGAGGGACCACAAACAGGGGGAGTGAGAGAGGGAGAAGCAGAATTCCTCCTGAGCAGGGACCCTGATATGGGGCTCGAACCCTGAAACCGGGACTCCGGGATCATGACCTGAGCTGAAGGCAGCTGCTTAACCACTGAGCCACCCAGGTGCCCCTGTTGCCCTTTTTTTTTTTTTTAAAATTACATTGTCTTGTTATTACTAGGTTTTAACAATCTTTTACATATGCTGGATACAAGTCCTTTATTGGATACCTGTTTTTTAAATATTTTCTCTCAGTCTGTGGTTTGTCTTTTCCTTCTTTACAGTGTCTTTTGAAGAGTAGTGCTTTAGTTTTTTTCTTTCATGGTTTGTGTTTTCTGTATCCTGTTTCAGAAATTTTTACCTAGCCTAATGTTACTAAGATTTTTTCCCTATATTTTCTTCAAGGAGTTTTATGTTTTTAAGTGTGAGCTCTTACTCTTAGGGTCATTTTTATGTCTCATGGGAGAAAAGTATTGAGATTCATTTTTTGACACATCATTAACTAATCTTAGCAGTATTATTGTTAAAAAGATAATCCTTTCTGCATTGCATTTCTTTGGCATCTTTGTTGAAAGTCATTTGGCCACTTGAGTCTATTTCTAGGCTCTGTACTCTGTTTTCTTGATTTCTGTGTCTGCCTTTTGCCCGTACAGCACTGTCTAGTCCTATTAGTTTTATAGGTCTTGAAGTCAGTTAAAGTCTCCAACTTGTTCTTTTTCAAAATTGTTTTGTCTCACGTAGGTCTTTTGAGTTTGTTTAGCTATAACATTTTAGAATTAGTTTGATAGTTTTTTGCAAGAGAGCCTGCTGCAGTTTTGTTTAAGTAAGCTCTAAGACCACGAGGGGCTTGACTTTATGACCCCAATATCAAGAGTCATAAGCTCTACTGGCTGAGCTAGCTAAGGTGCCCCACCTACTATAATTTTAATTGGAATTAACGTTGAATCTATAAATTAATTTGGGAAAAGTCAACACCTTTCATTATTAGTTATTCTAATCCATAGAGATGGTAATCTCAGATTTTTTAAGTCTAACTTTTCTCAGTGATGTTTGTAGTTTTTACTGTATGTTTTGCACATATATATTTTGATGTTATTGTAAATTGGTCTTTTTACTTTGAATTTCTGAATTTTGCTTGTACATAGAAATAGAGTTGATTTCTATATTTTGACCTCATAATTTCTAATTTTCCTAAATTCACTTATCCTGTACTAGCCTTTTCTAGATTTTTGAGAAGTTTTTGCATACAGAATCATGTTTATAAATGTAGAAAGTTTTACTTGAATGTTTTCATATCTGTCTGCTTTTTATTTCCTTTTCTTGCCTTAATGTGCTGGTAAAAGCGGTGAGAATGGGGGCACCTGGGTGGCTCAGTTGGTTTAGCAACTGCTTTTGGCTCAGGTCATGATCCTGGAGACCCGAGATCGAGCCCCACATAGGGTTTCCTGCTCAGCGGGAAGCCTGCTTCTCCCTCCCTCAGTCCCTCTGCTTGTGTTCCCTCTCTAGCTGTGTTTCTCTCTGTTAAATAAATAAATAAAATCTTAAAAAGAAAAGGTGATGAGAATGGACATCTTTGCCTTGTTCCTAATCTAGGGGGATGGATGGGATGGGGAGTGAAAACTTTCACCATGTGAGTGTGATGTTAACTGTAGGTTTTTTGTATACTCTTTTTATCAGATGTTTATCAGAAAATTCTCTTCTGTTCCCAGTTTGCTGAGGCTTTTCCCCCCTAAATATGAATGGCTAGTGAAAGGTCAGATGTTTTTAATGCTTATGTTCAGATAATCATATGACTTTTCTTTTTTAACCTTGTTAATAGTGAATTATATTAATTTTTTATGTAAACCAGCATTGTGTTTGTGTGTGTGGGTGTATATATATAGAGTTGTGTATCTTTGTGTATATTCTGTAGATGAGGAAGCTGATACACAAAAGTTGTGATGTAAGAAAGCAAACAGTAGGAACCCAGAAAGCAGTAATCTGAATTATTTGCTATAAAGTCAAGCAGAAAAACAGATTTTAGTAGGGTACAGTGTAGACATTAGATGGGAATCCAGATAAGTAACAGGACGTAGCAAAATACGAGAAGATGGGTTTAAATCTTGGCTTTTCCTAAACGTACAGTAATTTGGACAGATCTATCAATTCTTGGTGTGAAGGTTTCTTTACCCTCCTCCTACACCCAAATGATAATTCTGTTTATTTGATTCTAAGAAACTTTACCCATTTTCTACCCTCTTCAGCTCTTCTGAAATCAGGAGAAATGTGTTAGCTCTCAGTAACGAGGTAACCTGTAGTGTCTATGTCAGTGCAGATTTTAGACATTGGCGTGGGTCGTCAAGCTGTCATTCAAGCTGAACTATTTGCTTTGCTAGCACTTCATGTCAGGTGAAATTTTTATATTCTTTTTATAGAGTTAAAATGTTTCAGTGTAGTGTGAACATTTGGCTAATAATTACATGTACAGAAAGGCTAGTAATAAAGTTAAGATTTCCTTCCCATTCTCATTTTCATTTCACAAAGGCTTTTAATTACTTGTATTTTTAATTGTGTTTACTCATATATGTCCAATTTTTAAATACTTTTATTGTATAGCTTTAAATATATACAAAAGTAGGGAAAATAAAATAATAAACCTCAAGAATGCTTATCTGCCTTCAACTGTTATACACATTTTGTTGGTCTTGTTTTTCCTATCCTGCCCCTACTGCCATTTTTAGGGGGGTTATTTATTTACTTATTTAATTATTTACTTATTTATTTACTTTGAAAGATTTTTATTTATCCTACAGAGAGAGGGAGAGAGATCCCACATGTGTGAGCAGTAGAAGGAACAGAGGGGAAGGGAGAAGAAAGGGAGAGGGAGGGGAAAAGAATCTCAAGTAGACCTATAACGGAACACAGAGTTGTATGTGGGGCTTGATCTCATAACCCTGAGATCATGACCTGAGTGGAAACCAAGAGTTGGATGCTTAACTGACAGAGCCACCCAGGTGCCCCTGGAAATATTTTAAAGCAAATTACAAACACTGTATCATTTCACTCACAAATACCTTTGTATGCATCTTTTACATCTAAGGACGTCTGTATGTATTGTCTACATCAGCAATGTTCTGTAGCCTAATGAAACTCTAATATGTTTTAACATTTTATTAAATTTTTAAAAATTTTTGGAGATTTTTATTTATTTATTTGATAGAGAGGTAGCAAGAGAGAGAGAACACAAGTAAGGGGAATGGTAGAAGGAAAAGCAGACTTCCTGCTGAGCAGGGAACCCAATGTGGGGCTTAATCCCAGAACCCTCGGATCATGGCCTGAGCGGAAGGCAAATGCTTGATGACTGAGCCACCCAGGTGCTCCTAAATTTAATGTTTTTAGTAAACTCTACACTCAATATGGGGCTTTAACTCACAACCCTGAGAACAGTAGTCACATTCTTTACCCACTAGGCCAGCCTTGCTGCCGCTAAATTCAATTTCTAAATATAGTTAATTTTTAAATAATAAAGTTAAGCTAATTTTATTTTTAGCTTCTTTATAGCTTCACAAAATTTTTAAGGAGTCCAATAAATAATGGTCTAATATCTAAACTATATTCCGGTCTCCCTAATTGTCTCACAAATGCCGACAGTTATTTGAACCAGATCCAAACATGGTTCATACATTACATCTGATCATCTGATTGTTATGTATTTTTAACTAGTTTCATAGAAGTTTAACAAAAATTTAGATTCCTAATTCTTGTTTGAAAATTTTTAAAGAACTTATTGCTGTATAGTGAATTAACAATTCAGTTTAAATGGTATGATACATACAATAGATTGATTACCTATTGTACAATAGGCAGGATGAATAAAGGCAGTTGAGAAATTACCAAATTTCTGAGAAGTAAAACTCCCTGATTATGAAGAATTGTTACTGAGGAGTCAAACATCTGGCCAAAGTCAACCTTTCAAAGCAAAGCATTATATCATCTAGTAATTTATAATTGAAATAAAAAGAATACAAAAATATTCCAAGGTTAATCAGTTGGAAACGCAAATGCAACACTGCTAGTCTTTAATATACCTTGAAATTATATTTTTCAAACTGAAGGTGCCAGTGAAGTCAAGTTCAAAAGCACAAGCTATGAAATATGACTCTGGTGTTCTTCTTAACATCTAAAGGCCAAAGGGATTCAGAAGAACCTCTAGACCCAGTGTGGAGAAGACTTAAGTCTGTGATACTCAAACTCAAACTCTGTGGTGCAGAAGAAAGAAGGGATATTAAGCTGCATAGATAATTGTGTGCTGTTGTTGGAAAATTTTTTATATACATTTAATGTTAAATTTTGGGTAACCAAAGAAATCGGTTAAATTGATAATATGCTTTAGAATCATAAATTATAAGTAATAGGTATGTAGGAAGATTAAATGATGATTCAAGCAGATGTTTAATTGAAACCCTAGTACAAAGTTCAGCAAATGATGAATTGTCAGCTTGTTAACTTGCTATGTGATTTGGGGCAGTATTTAGTATGAAGAAGAGGTCTTTAAACTCTTGTGTTTCTCAGCTTCTTGGAATTACCAAGAAAAGCTTATTGTTATTTTTAGGGGATACACTCTGTTTCCAGAAGGTAGGGACGTATAAAAACATGCTGTGGGAAGTTTTCTGGTAAGTTTTGATACTTAACACTCAAGTGTTAAGTGCTCTCAGTTACCTAGAAAATAATTGCTCACAAAATGATCCAGAAAGCTCTATTTCTTAGTTTTTATTTTATTTTATTTTCATTTATTTGTCAGAGAGAGAGCACAAGCAGGGGAAACTGCAGCAGGTTCCTACTGAGCAAAGGAGCCTGATGTGTGGGACTTGATCCCAGGATCCTGAGATCATGACCTGAGCAAGACAGACAGCTAACCAACTGAGCCACCCAGGCGCCCCACTATTTTTTATTTCTAAAGTTTCTTTATCAACATGCTTTAAATTAAACTTCTGACCTAATACTTTATAATTTATAATTTTAATGTTGGATTCTTTATACTTTGAGATATTATTAACAATTTATAATTAGAAATATTAACAATTGTGAGTAGTTATATGTTATTGTACATCTTTTGAGAGAAATACTTGTTTTTGGTTGTGTGTGTGTATTTGAAACTTAGTTTTGTAGCTGTTACAAAAAATTATGCTTCATATATTAAGTACTCTTACCATTTTGAGCATTTATATCAACACTTCAATAGTAGAGGTAGAGAAAGTGTCGGCCTTGGGCACAGCATATTCTGTACTTTTTTTCTATAATTATTTTTTGTATCAGTTCTCTGTTTTTTGCTTTCATTAACCTGTTTTTTCCTCTTATTCCTATTCCTTTTGCCATCAGTCATCTTGGTGCTTTTCTTAAACTATTAGATTAACTCCTTAACTTGCCTTGGTTTTTTTTCAGCCTGTTGTACCATGGCAATAACGACTCCAAAGCACACCACTTGAGTGTTATTCTACTGTTAAAAATGTTATCATTGCTTTCCATCATTCACTTGATTCCTTAGCGCCCTTCACAACTTAGCCACTCACCGTATTTATCTGTACCTTATTTATTCATGTAGCCATATTTATTGAGTTTCTTCTGTGACCCAGACACTGTGCTAGACTCTGAGGATCAAATGTTGAATAAAAACAAACAGGAGCTCTACCACCGTGGTCTAGTTGAGAAGACAAACATTAATAAAAATATCACATAGATAAAAGTAAAATTGCAATTATCATATATCCTGCAGAAGGAGGAACGTATGCTATAAGAGCTTACAATAGGGACACACTAGATCTAGTCAAGGAGCTCAGGGAAAGCTAAGATCTGAAGAAATGAGTAAGGTTTACTATACCTCAAAAGTGGGAACAATGATCATATCAAGCTGTGCAACGACTCTTTTCCCAATGGGAGTTGTTTTTGTTTTTTTTTTAAGATTTATTTATTTGACACAGAGAAAGTGCAGAGGCAGAGGGAGAGGTAGAAGCACGCTTCCTGCTGAGTGGGAAGCCTGAGGTGGGGCTCTATCCCAGCACCCTGAGATCATGACCTGAACAGAAAGACACTTAATCAACTAAGCCACCCAGGTGCCCTGTATCCCCGAAGGGAGTGTGTTTTGAGCATAAGACCAGAAAAAAGCTACTGTAACTTAGTGCATAAAAGGGATCATTGGATAAAATGGAAAAGAAGATTTGCTTGACAATGTAAGGAACTTGAAACAATGCCAAGTTATGTTGTTATTAATATAAAAGCAATGGGAGGCCATCCAAGGCTTTTATTTAGAGATATTGAGGGGTAGACATGGATGTTGGAAGACCAGTTAGGCATTATTCCATTAGTTCTGCCAATAGCTTGACTGAGGAGTAGTCATTTTAAGAGATATTTGTAAGGTTAAATCAACCAAATTTGCTGACATACATTATATTACATTTGGGAGTATAACAAGGAAGAGGGAGATGGCTTCTTTTTTTTTTTCTTTCTTTTTTTTTTTTAAAAGATTTTATTTATTTGTCGGAGAGAAACGCAGCCAGAGAGGGAACACAAGCAGGGGGAGTGAGAGGGAGAAGCAGGCTTCCCGCCGAGCAGGGAGCCAGATGTGGGACTCGATCCCGGATCTCCGGGATCATGACCTGAGCTGAAGGCAGTCGCTTAACCAACTGAGCCACCCAGGCACCCCAGGGGAGATGGCTTCTTATAATACTGAAGAGATTACCATTCACTGACCTAGGAAGTGTTGAAAGAGTATCATTTTGGGTGGAGGAAAATCATGACTTCAGTTTTGAATGTTGAGTTTAATGTACCTTTGAGTCATTCAAGGGAAAGGTCAAGTGGGCTGAAGAATAATTTAGTGCTCAGAAGAAAGATCAAGGCCGGATATATAAAAAATGTTTAATATTATCTGAGTATAAATGGTAAATGAAGCTGTGGGCAGGGGTTGAGGGTTGGCCAAAGCTTAAAAGTAAGCCTTGAGGATCTGTAGCAGTTAATGGTAGGTATTGAAGGTTGAATCTGGGTTGTGTGTGAGGGTAGAAGACAGAATAGCCAAAGAGGAGGTAAATCATGAGAATATTCTGGTGTGAAAGCCAAAGGAGTGTCTTTGTAAAGAGTGGTAGTTTGAATGCTGTTGGAAAACTAACTGAAAAATCTCCACTAGATTTAATGGCACCATTATCTATTTCTGTATAACATATCATCATAAATCTTAGAGGCTTGAGCCAGTTTATTATTTCTCAAGATTCTGTGGGTTGAGTTCATTCAGCTGGGTGCTTAACTGGGGTTGGAACATTGAAGGTGGACTTTTTTATAAGTATGGGGCTTTTTTTTTTTTTTTTTAAGATTTTATTTATTTATTTGACAGAGAGAGAGATCCCAAGTAGGCAGAGAGGTAGGCAGAGAGAGGGGAGAAAGCAGGCTCCCTACTGAGGAGCCTCCGATGCAGGCCTCCATCCCAGGACCCTGAGATCATGACCTGAGCTGAAGGCAGAGGCTTTAACCCACTGAACCACCAGGCGCCCTAAGTCTGGGGCTTTGATGCTCACTGTTGCCTGGGTACTTCACTGCTTTTCCCTGTGGCTTTGTCTCCATATGATGTCTGATCAATGGTCAAGTTCAAGCTTCTTTATGAGTCAGCTGGCTCTCAAGAGGGTGATAATGAAGCTGTGAGGCCAGTTAGGACCTAGGCCTGAAACACTTTCCATGCGGGTCATTTACTACTATGAGCCAAAAAGAAAATCATGGATGACTTCGTGTGGGAATTATTTTAGTGGACTGAAAAGACTAAGGAATGACTAGTAGGTAAGGAAAAAATTTCCTTGTCATTTTTTTATTTTTTCTCTAAACTTGACCCAAAATAGGCTGCTAATTTCTTAAACACTTCTGATTTTTTCTTCAGATGCTTCCTTTCTCTGAATGTTGTTCCTCTATCTT
>PITA01013883.1:0-55730 GCA_004023965.1 Spilogale gracilis
GAGGACAGTGGGAGAAGGAAAGCAAATGGGAACTAGGGTAATCTAGGGAGGGAAACGAAACAACAGAGACTTTGGACACAGAAACAAACTGAGGGACTTGGAGGGAGGGGGGTGGAGGGATGGGAGAGCCTGGTGGTGGGTACTGGGGACACCTAAAGCGTGGAGCACTGGGTGTGGGGAATGGGGAATGAATCTTGGAGCACTGGAAAAAAAAAATTTTAGTAACAATAAAAAAAAAAATGGTTTTGGACAGTGAAGGAAACCTGTTTTCCAAAATAAAAAACTAGCCCTGTAGCATTCTGGTAGTGGAGGTTAGAGTAGATTTTACAGTTAACTGTGGTTGAGAAAAGAGCATATGCTTTCTCCCTCCTTTAAATTCACAATGAGCATGACTATTTTAAAGGCCCTGAGAACTCCCAGTATATTAATAAAGGTTTTCTAAATTTATTTGGCCTCTAAAATATTTTTAAGGTTTTGTAACACTGAGTTACATCCAGAGAACTCATATTTTAAAAATGATTTTTAAAGGAGACTTCACTCTTTTATACAAATGACACAAAGTATCAGAAAGGAATTCATTTTTCATTATATTTACATTAGCTTTATCTGAGGCACCAAAAATACCCAGCAATAAATTGACAGCTCTTGAGACGGGCAGGCTGATCTGATCCTTATATTACAGTATTGCAACTGCCAAGAGACATGATCTGATCCAAGAAAAATTGAAAGCAACAATCAGAAGCCACAAAAAAGCAGTGCCGAGCATTTCTTAAACTGAGAAAGACAGTGAAATATACATCATTCTCTCAAGAGACAATGACAGGCAAAGCCTCTTCTCCTCCAAGTCCCCAGGTTGCTCTCACCACCATCGCCCCAGGTTGCTCTCATAAAAGCCACAGCAGGGCATGTACAGGAAAGAGCACTGCATTTGAAAACCCAACAGTGGAATTCAGACTCTGGCTGTGCCATTCACAAGGTGTTTATTCTCTTGAGGTCTCAGATTCCTTCGTTACACAATAGGGCTAGCGTTATGTTGACAAGACCTTGTAAGCAAAATACTATAGTAGAGTCGATTCATGTTGCATTTAACCGAAGCATTTGGAAGACAGATTCATATGCCAATTCAAAATCTAAAGGACCGTAAAGATTACCTACTACAACCTTCTAAATTCACTGATCGTAAGACTGAAGCCCAGAGAAAGAAGTGGCTGGTCCACAGTTGCGCAGCTCATCAGCGACAGAGCTAGGACTTCACCTTGGGTCTCCAAACTGTAATCGAGAAATCTTCCCACTATACTCAAAGATCAGATTCATCTTCACTTGTGTTTAAGATCAAATGAGAATAAAATTAAGTTGAATATAGCAAAGGATCTCATAAGTAAATATGAAACCCTCTTATCTAATATATTCAGGGAAAAAGGAAATTCTGGTTAATCAAAGAATCTGTCTTGCGGAAATTAAAAAATTCTCCCCACAAAAAGGTCACAGAGCCCTGATATACACCACACATAGATTAATGACTTTCAAATCATGCGAAAGCAATACAGTTCACCTTTGAAACTAGGCTGGACATAATTTCCTCTGTGTCTGATGACTTTGGATTCTCACATTGCCTGAAGGCAACCACAATGACTATCAATCATCAGCATATGAGGGCATAAACTTAGAGCCCCACTCTGAGATTACACTGCATGTGGAGGGCTGGTTAATAGAGCTCTGGGTTAATGAAAATCCAGGTAGCAGAGGAGAGTGCTATGTACAGATTTATGACCAGTTTCCAGGAACTCAGTAATTTGGAAGATTTTGTACCTTTACATTTTATTGTTTCATAATTTACTAATTTCAGAATTAAGTCTGCATCACAAAACATAAAATAGCAGAGACAGTTCACAGGACCTCAACACTTGAAGGAAATTTAGAAGTCAACAACTCCCATTTTGTCCTTTAAAAGACAAAGAAAAAGAGGCTGAGGAGGAGACCCTACTGGCTAACTAAAGGAAAAGGAGGGACTAGAACTGAAGACTCCCAAAGCCCCCCAGAGCTCTCCGTCACTATGGAATGCAGAATCTCATATTTGATTTTTCACTTTTTTGTCAGCAAAGCCCAAGGGACCTGGAATTAAGGGTACAGCATTCAAGAGAAGATGTATAGATTACAGTTGCCATGAAGAGCAAAGGGGAGTGTCTGCTCCAAAGAATGAAATGTCCCCAACTTAGTTACCACTAACCTCACCCCAGATGTGTCTAACTGGATTCAAGAAGCCCAGGAAGTTCTAGCAGGGCATAGGGACAGAGCCACAAGCTCCCACAGATAGGGTGCTATCTGGCTTCCAAATGCCTGCTACCATCCCATCTGGGTGACCCCTAATCCTTTCATCCTCAACAAGTGTTTACTGTCTTCTCCTAAATCTGAACTGCTTCCTGCATGCTCTCAGTTGGTGACCAAACCCTAGCCATTACCCAAGCTATAAACCTAAAATTCAACTGTAATTTTCCTCTCTCCTGGGGCTGCTGACTTTTCCAGCCAGGATATCTCTTGATGCCATTTTTTTTTTTTTTAATTTCAATCCCAACAACTACAGCCATGGTTCAGCTTCTCATCATCTCTCACAGAAGTTACTACAATGGTTTCTCCTTACATAGCTATCAACCACCCCACCCCATCCTTGACCACCACCGACTTAAAACCTTCTCGTGTGTGTTTCCAGTCAGGATAAAGCTTCTTAACATGTTTTTCTCATTCTTGACACACCCCACACCAAGCCTCCAGCACACACACTGTCACACTCCAGGAGTAACATCTGCTTCTACCACAGTGTGCTATTTCTTATCTCTGTAACTTTGACGGCCGAGGTCTCCCCGTTCATAATTGCCCTTCTTTCCCCACTTCACCAGGTCATTATGTCTGAATATCTCTGTTCATGACCAAGACTGACCCTCAAATATTGAATTAACAAGCAAGTAAGCTAATTAATTAATTAATCAGTGGCTCTTTCCCATCTTTCCTGCCTTTTTGTAAGCTAAGTCCACAGGGTACCCTTCGCACCATCCATGGGCCTAGCCTGGGTGCAGAACCATTCACAGTAAGGAGTTAGAAGAAGCAAGCATGCAGTGATCAATCAGGAAAGGTTGGTGAACAATCATTGCTTCCATCATGAAAACGAGGTATAGTTTTTTTTTTTTCTTTCAATGCTGAAAGCTACAAAGGCAACTGAACCACAAAAAAAAAAAAATGTAATGGCAACAACAAAGATATAACATTTCTGCACAACTGTTTAGCATCTGCGGATCATCTTTCAGGGTATGACAGCATTCCAACCTCAGAGCAATTCTAAGCACACAGAGTCAGTGTTATCCCAATTTTATGGATAAGAAAACTGAGGCTTAGGGAAATTATTAAACACACCAAAGTCCAAAGATTAATCTTTTTAAAGATTTTTTAACTTGAGAGAGAGCAGAAGCAGAGGGAGGGTCCGAGGGGGAGGGAGAGGCAGACTCCCCGCTGAGCAGGGAGCCCCATGTGGGGCTCAATCCCAGGACCTCGGGGGTCATGACCTGAGCCGAAGGCAGATGCTTAACAGACTGAGCCACCAGGCACCCCCCCCAAAAAAGATTAATTAAAAGCTTGAATCCTACTATTTTGACAACATGCTGCCTCAAAATGTGTTTATTCAAAATAAAAATCAATCTTATCTCTGATTATGACTGTGACTTCACATTCCTGAAGCTCAGGAGAGCCGTGCAGTGCTATGCATTTGCTTATCACCCACCTTGCCATCAGCCCAGCTGCCTGTCCCCTTCAGGAGGGAGGAACACAGCTTCCTCTAGGACCCAGTAACAGATGCTGCCCTGAAACAGCTTGAGAAGCTGCCTGACCCTCTCCCCACTCTTGGTTGCTTAGAAGCAAGAGAACAAATTAGTATCTAAACAGTCTCCTTAGATAGAAGGCATAATTCATACAACGGGTCAAATCCTATCTAAAAAATGTCACTGAACAAAAATCCTCGAGTGATAAAGAGATTCTCAGGCCTCAACCACGGACTATTTATTAAAAAGCAGCCTTGATGTGACAAAGTTCTCAATATATGTGTGTGTGTGGCACACAGACAGTCCATCTTTTTTTTTTTTTTAAGTTATTTTGTGCTATGTTCTTACAAGGCTTTCGATGTGTTAACTCATTAATCCCCACAACATGCCTAGAAGACAATCTTAATATCCTCATTTACGGCTGAGGGACTTGAGACTTACACAGCTGTAGTGACCTGAGTCTACACAGCCGGCGATGCACCAACTGATAATGAAGACATGCTGAGTTAAACTACTTATCAATCCCTACCTTACCGTTGCCTACCCTATGTAAGTTACGTGATCTCCCCAGACTTAGTCTCCTCTTGTGTGAAATGCAGCTCATAATAATAATAATTATCACCTGGCTCTGCTCTTTTCAGGGTCCCATCGCTGCCTTACGCAGTGAATGGAGAAGACAGCATGTGGGGACCATACTTGAGTTCTTACTGATCTTGACCCAGAAGTGACTCACCTCACTTGTATTCCCACTTCACTGCTTAGAACAAACAAGTGAGTTCTCCCCCCTGCTCCCACGAGCAAGGGGGTGGGAAATATGGTCTCACCGTGGGCCAAGGAAAGAGAAAACACAACACTGAAGCCTGGTGGAAAACTAGACACCCCTACCATACTTTTCACATGGCTTTATTCTGAGAATTAAGTAAGATAGCATGTGTAAATTGCCTAGCATATTATAAGCCAGCAATAAACGTCAATTACAATAACTATTTTTGACAGAGCCAAGACAGGAAGTCAGGATTTATGATGTCTCAGCTACCATTCTTTAACCCTTGGAGCACATTACTTCTTTGAATTTATTGTACCAAATGTACCCAATCTGTGCCTTCAAAGAAATTAACAAATCATATAAGGATACTGAATGACTACTACAACTGAAAATACATAAAAAAGATCAATTTAAAACAACTGGATAAGAAAACATTCACTTATTCATTGTTATTTAATTAACAGATACTTATTAAATATTTACAGTGAGGGGTGCCTGGATGGCTCAGTTAGTTAAGCAGCTGCCTTAGGCTCAGGTCATGATCCCTGGGAGTCCTGGGATCAAGCCCCACATCAGGCTCCCTGCTCAGGAGGGTGTGTGCTTCTTCTCCTGCCTCTCACCCTGCCTATGCTCTCTCTGTCTCTCTCTCAAATAAATAAATAAAATCTTTTTAAAAAATTACAATGAGCCAAATACCTTTGAGTATATATCATAAAGATAAATCTGTTTTGTGGTAGAATTTACTATGATTTTAACTACAGACCTGCTATACAACATGGCCACCAGAAGTCTCAGAGATACATAGCACATCCTGATTGAGCGGGCTGTGAGAGGACCTGAGAATTGGTGTTATCTGTACACCACCTGCCCAAGAAGCTGCCTGAAACAAGTCTATCAAACCTCCTCTCCCAGCAGAACTAACACATACAGACATCATGCAGGTCATACACATCCCACCCCCTAGATTCCTTTACAGGGCAAGAACCATCAGGCAGCAGGCATTAGTAATAGTACAAGATTCAAAACGACCGGACAATCCTAAACAATGAGCATATCTGACAGTGCTGGACTTGTTTGCTTTCTGGTCACTACCCTCTCATTCGCGTCTGAATTGTGCTCCCTCTGCTGATTCCTGCGGCATTGGATCTAGGCATCTCTCTTTTTTCTTTAAGATTTTATTTATTTATTTGACAAAGAGTATTACAGCTAGAGAGGAACCACAAGCAGGGGGAGTGAGAGAGGGAGGAGCAGGCTTCCCGCCGAGCAGGCAGCCCCATGTGAGGCTCGAACCCAGGACTCCAAGATCATGACCTGAGCCGAAGGCAGCTGCTTAACGACTGAGCCACCCCAGGCGCCCCTCAATCTAGGCATCTCTTAAGGCAATTAGGTCATTCCAGCTCATGGGCCCATTGCAACAGAGCTTAAGGAGCAAAAGGTGGAAAGAAACTATGTGCAGGTTCCCTAAGGCTTTATTTCTGCTTGTTGATAAGTAATGACATCAAACAGCCAATCATTTCTCTTTTAAACAGTTATTACATATCTGTGTGCACAACAAGTACAAAAAGCCATAACTCCTACACAATAGCAGGGTCATTCTTAAAATCTAATTTAAATTTTTCCATATACCTTCTCAAATTTTAAAGGAGAAATGCAAAATAAACCTTTAAAACCTTCCATCCAAGTGGCACTTGGGTGGTTCAGATGGTTAAGTGTCTGCCTCAGACTCAGAGCGAGCCCCGCATCTGGCTCTCTATTCAGCAGCAAGTCGGCTTCTCCCCTCCCTCTATGATCTCTCTCAATCTCACTCTCTCTCAAATAAATAAATAAATAAAAACCCTAAAAAACAAAAAAACCCTTCCATCCATGTGACTTCCTTGAACAGAAGTAGCCTGTACCCAAAGAGCTCTCTCTCTCTCTCTCAGCCATGACACATTTAAGTTGCACTGTAGAACGTCACTGTGACGGGACTTCCATCCAATGTTCTTTCCCTCTCTGTCTTCTCCAGGTTCTCAGCTCTGGCCTGGATCCCCAGACTCCACTCTACTTGTTAGAAAGGGCTTTTCACCTCTTCTCATAGCCCAAGTAAACTTCAGTCTCACTTTCTCTTGGGCGTTGCTAAGATCACATTTTCCCTCCCCACACCTGATTTACCTGAGTATACACACAGAAACAGCAGTTAGGACACTCTTTAAACCTTCAATGTTAGTCTACAGTAAACCTGTTTCTCAAAAAAACATGTAGCCAGCTTTCCCTTTCTGGAAGTCAGTCATTCTTGGACAGCCCACAAAATGTCTTAGAAAGAGTTGGAAGATCTTGGTTCTTACCACGACCCTGTCATTTGCCAGGTGTGTGAGCCTAGTCGGTAATGTCCTCACTTCCTAATTTTTTTGCCATATCCATACCATCTGCCTCTATTTCATATTTTTCTTTAAATGTAAATGGAATAAAATTTTAATAAACTAAAATTTAAATTCAAAACTTTGAATTAACATGTAATTAGAGATGTATCACTATCCATGAATGCTAAAAGTAAAGTTATAATTATTAAAATAATTTTATCTACATATCTCCTAATACAATATCATGTATTATCACTGTGTACATGTAACATTTTAAGAACCTCTCAGATGACTTAAGTTATCTCACCTTTATGACTGCAAAACGCTCCCCTTATACACTGAAAATCTTGGCAAATGCAGTGATGGTCTGAATGTCTTAGGTAGGAGGGAGCCTGCAGTAAACCTGGTTGTACTGCAGCTGATTCTGAGTGTGATTTTCACGCTCTGCCTAAAGTGTGAAAGTCCGTGTTTCTATCAACACCAAGGTCCCTTTGCATCTCCAACATGGCTCATGGGGCGGTCATTCTTCCTCACCTCCCACAGGAAACCTAGCTTGTGGCACCTGACCCTCATGGATGCAGGAAGATCCTCCCACTCTACCAGGAGTCTAGTCCCTTTGCATAGGGGTACCCTCTGCTTATCTAGGGACCCACTCTCTGGAGCTGCCTGCTCCTCACTTCTGTGTGGTCATGAGAAAGCACTTCACAGAGTGTCCAGTGTAGGGAGTATAATTTACAAAGGCTCTAGCTGCCAAGCTCTGAAATTCTCAGCAGAGTCTGTGTGAAGTCATGACTCAGCCAGGGACTGAGCATGGCAGGGACATTAAGACAACGCATACCTGAAAGACACAGGATATCTCTAAGGGTCATTGTGGGTTCTGAAACTCCTTGATGGCTCTGCCCAACCTCCCTTAAACTGCATGACAGGCGGCCATGCTTCCATGCAACACTCTGACCTCTTCTCATGTAGGGTCATACCTATATAGCAGTCCATGGCTCTCCCAGGCTAACCTGGGTCCCTTACCATCCTCTCACTTGGGTGTCTTCCAAATAAAATCCTTGCATCTTGAATCACATGTGGATGTCGGCTTCTTGAAGAACCTGAATTTATATACCACCCCTCCTCTTTCTTGGTTTGGGTAGGAGACCTTGCTTGCTCTGAGTTGCTTATTCTGCAACTGATTTGTTAAATGAGCCAGACCAGAGAAATCAAGTTGATTCTTTCTCACCACCACAGATCTGCAAAGCTGCCTTGTGGGCCCATTTTCCTCCGTCCTGCATATAATTTGGAGTAGGTTTTAGATCAGTTAGAATTAGGTTGTATTAGGAGAAATAGAAACCCTAAAAATGAGTGGCTTAAATAAGATAGAAGCCTATTTATACCTCAGATAAAACAAGCCTTGGGGTGAAATGTCCAGGGCTAGTTTTACAGTTTCATGTTCCTCAGAGATTCGGGTTCTTTCTAACTCACTGCACCCCCAAACCTAAAATGTGTCACCCCACCCTCATCTTCACAATCCAAAATGGCTGCTGGAGATCTGGCTACCAAAAACCCATTCCAAGGAATAGAATAAAGGAAAAAGAAAAGAAAGGAATGTTTACTATTATTCAAACTTCTGTTTGCTGTTTATTGGCCAGAAGGCTGTGTAAAGTAGGTTTTTAGGTAGGGTGCAATGTGCCTCCTTAACAATCTAGGTTTGTTACAAAGTGGGGGGGGGGGGATGGAAAGGCAACCGGCAGCCTCTGACCACAGCTGCCACAGCTTTTCCAGGAATTCAGTTGTCTTCTGGTCACAGTCAGATAATAAAGGGCTTGGTCCATTATTAAAAAACTCCAAACCCTCATCTGACTATAAAGCCCCCCCCACTCATTCGTTGCACATTGATTGGATTCCAATGGCTTTATCCTCCTTTTTTTTTATTGTTAAATTTTTTTCCAGTGTTCCAAGATTCATTCCCCATTCCCCACACCCAGTGCTCCACGAAATAGGTGCCCTCAGTATCCTCTTGCCCATTAAATGGACTCCAATGGCTCTCCAGAGTTGCAGCTGGAGAACAAAGAGAGATGAAAGGCAAAGAGTCCCAGCTTTACTAGCACAGTTATAATCTAGTATTGGGATTCTCTGTACTTAGTAGAATCCAAATGCTGAGTTGTACTCTTATGGGTGCCTTTGTGGTTCTTCAGAGATATCTAAGGCCGATACTGTTCTCACCTACAGTTTCATTAATGAGGGTATGTTAGAGACTGCCATTCCCCTAATATGGAATCCCAGTTATTAACTGGACACATGGCCTCCAGGTCTAAACACAACACTTACCGGCTGACCTCACTTTAATGATGAAACTACTATCAACAACTGGCGTCTGCTCAGACGTATTAAGCACTTGGAAGTTGTTACTCCCCTCCTCACAACAAGAAAAAAACTGAACTTGGGGCACCTGGGTGCCTCAGTTGGTTAAGCGACCGCCTTCAGCTCAGGTCATGATCCCGGAGACCTGGGATCGAGACCCACATCGGGCTCCCTGCTCTGCGGGAGGCCTGCTTCTCCCTCTCTCACTCCCCCTGCTTGTGTTCCCTCTCTGGCTGTGTTTCTCTCTGTCAAATAAATAAAAATCTTAAAAAAAAAAAAAAAGAAAAAGAAAAAAACTGAACTGAAAGTCAACAACTCTTCTTAAATCCATCAGAGAATTGAGATCACAGGGAAAACCAATGTCCTGAAAACTACAAAGACAAATAGACAAAGACAGAGAATCACAACTTATCAGGAAAGGAAATTGCTGGAGCCAGGAATGGATAGGAAAACTTACACTGTAATTGACGAGTTGCTGAAGGCTGAGTGTAGACTACTATAATAGTTAAAAATGCCTGGGGGGTTAGCCTAAGGGACGATCCCATACTACCATGTGTAACTGTCATCTTATCTCCAGGAGCCCAAGTTCTCATGGTGAAGATGAAGAATTCCTTTTGTGCTTCCAGAAGAGAAAGAGGAAAAAAATAACCAGCTTGAGATATATGCAGAGCATTCTCTTCTTCATCTGCCTTTAAGGGAAACTACTTTATTAGAAACTACATTATCATGTGAGAGAGAGGAAATACCAAACTCGAATCCCCCCTTAACCTTCATGTCTCACCTAAAAATAAAAAATTAATAAAAGAAAAAATATTTAAAGTAAAAAGCTGAGAAGCACTGTGAAGGTCACGCCTATGACATGCACTTACTAAAAGACTGAGTGAATCATAAGATTACAGAATGCTTCCCCTCTTCCTCCCACACCTTACTATGACACAGCAAGGCTCCTGGATATCAACAGAAGATTATATCGGAAAGAACTGCAAGGCTAGGACTGTATTTAAGGAGTTCCTAGGGGAACCCAAAGACAACCCAGAAGACAAAACCAAGGACGTTGGAAGAAACTAAAGCCTAGGACACCCATAGCTAGTACAAATAGTAAACAGGGCATAACTGCTAGTAAGATAAACATAAAACATTACACTGAATGCCTCTTTACTTCAGTTCCTATTACATGATACACCATATCTAGCTTTCAACAAAAAATGATAACACATGCTAAAAAGCAAGGAAAAAAAAAAGTCAAACACATGCTTAAGATAAAAGCAAGCAACCGAACCAGAACCAGATATGACAGATATTTTAGAATTGTCAGACAAAGACAAAAA
Organism: Spilogale gracilis; assembly: GCA_004023965.1. NCBI lineage: Eukaryota > Metazoa > Chordata > Mammalia > Carnivora > Mephitidae > Spilogale > Spilogale gracilis. The sequence continues at coordinate 10,589 of PITA01013883.1, forward strand.
AAATAAAAATAAAATAAAAAACAACCATGTTTTATGTCCTAAGGCTCTAATGGAAAAGTTGACAACATGGAAGAACAGATGTAATTAAGCTGGGGAGAATTTCTGAAAGATTCAAAAGAAAATGCTAGAAACATAACCACTGTAAGACAGCTGAAGACTACCAGCTTCTTTTTTGGCTACGTGTCACTATATGCCTGGATTCTGACTAACAGGATGCAAGAAGAATTGATCTTTCTGGTCATGCTAAGAAGGGGCATGCGCTCTAAGGTGTCATTAGCATTGTTCACTTATAGTCCACTGTAGGATTGTAATTCCTGGCTCTCTGATGTTAGGTCTGGCCATGTGATCAGTTCTGGCCAACAGGTAAAGGGCAAAGTCGTTTAACATGCCAGACTATCCAGTTTACACTTCTCATGCCATAGGCCTTAGCAATGCTCCTGATGATGCAGCTCCATTCTCTGGTGGCCTTGAGTGAAAAGAACCTAGGGCAGAACTTCTAGTGACCCATGATAAACATAACACATGAGCAAAACGTAAACCACTAATATTTCACAATTATTATTAACAGGCCACAATCCAAGCTATTCCAAGTAATCTCCCTGCCCCTTTCCCTTCACATCTTCTCTCCAGTTGAAACTCAGACATGCTAGTGATCATGCCTGGATCATGTGAACAATATCCTAGTGACACGAGAACAACAAAATGGAACAAAACTAGGTCTCTGCAAAATTCTCAGAGCAGAGACTTAATACCAGCTCAAATTTCTCTGTGAAAGAGAAATAAACTTCCATTTTGTTTAATATGTTTTCTTTTTTTATAGCTAAATCCATATCCTGGCTAATAAAAAAGGCCATGCCCTCTCTGGCTGATTCCTTCTGCTTCAGTCTCAAGAAAATCCTGAAAGCCCCATTGTTACCATAACATTACACATTGTGAGGTTTTGTCTTTGACCAGGGCACCGATAAACAGATCTGGACACACCACTGCACTAATTGTTAGCTCTCAGCAAGTGGTAAATAAAAATGCCAAATGCTCACCCACATGTGTATAGCCACAGGGGGAAGTGTGATCCCTACCCCACCGTGGCTTTTGTTTAAAATCCAATGTATTTAGAGATATGAGTTTAAACAGTACAATCACTGAAATGACCAATATTGCCAATAAGGGGGAAGTTGAAGAGCTGTTGAGAGCAAAAAGCACAAAGGTCCATGGTGAAAGTCTTTGTTGAACTAGTGAGTGTGTGTACAATCAGATGTAATTACAATGCCTTAAATTAAGAAACAGCCCATTTCTCTAACTAAATCATCCCCCAAATATAGTATATAGATAGAATATTTTGCTGAAGTCTATATCTAATTGTATCATTTGTCATACCATCTGTAAGACTATAAATTTTCAAGAACAGAAAGTATAAGTCAAACTGAATTAAACAAAAGGAACTGACTGGTTCTTCTGATGGAAAAACTAGATAAGGCTTCAGGTAAAACCTGAACCAACAGCTAAAACAATGACCAGAAAGTGGTTTCTCTGTCTCCATTTTTCAGTCCACTTTCAGGTGTTGACTTCAATCTTTAAGGTACCTCCCCCCATTGCACCTCCCCTCTCAGGATGGCTGCCACAGAACTACATGTTCCTTTGTTTATCTCCATCAAGACAGAGTATCCACCTAACCACTTAACAAAAGTCTGGAGTTCCAGTTTGACTGAACTAGCTTAGGTCATATGTCCATCCCTGAGCAGCATAGGTGAGGACTAAGCTACATGCTTCATTCTAGGGGTGGTGGGTGGGGGAGTGAGGTCAGCATCCTCTGAAATATGGGGAAGAGACAGATATCTACAGCAAAGACTGCGAGTTCCTATTCTTCCCACAGGCAACTAGAGTGCATTTCCCCACTTCTCTTGCAGCTAGGTGTGGTCATGTTACTGAGCTGTGGCCAATAGCATGAAAGCCTTGCCGTGAAAACCTTCCACCTTCCTCTATCCTTTTCCACCTGTTAGTTACAGAGAGGACTCTCAAAATTTAGAGAGCAGAACCAAAAAGATGGAAGGAGCAGAGATCTCAGAATGAATCAGTAGAAGGCTACTTTACCAGAACACCCACATCAGACTATGACATAAGCCAGAAATATATTTTTATGCTTAAGCACTGAAAATTTACCATTTATTTATTGCAACAGTCATCACACTTAAGCTAATGTAATACTACAAAAAATACTGGAGTGGCATTTCCAAGAGTAGGGCAAATGGATGTTGGACAGCCCCAAATAAGCATCGTCCATTGCAATAATGGTTTTTAAAATTTGGGTTATCTTTAAATAAAATGGGAGCAATTATGCTGCCAGAGACATCTCAGTCTACGTACATTTTCTTTTCTAGAAGAGGAGCATTGTAATGACTTAGCCACAAACCAAATAAGCAAAGCAGCAATTGCCTCTTGTACTATAATAAGCCTTTGCAAACATGCCCTGCATTTGCACATGGCTTCCTTAATAAATGGATGCTATTTGCTTGTGTTCATGAACAGTCATATCAAATAAGAGATGCAATTTAAATTTTCTCTGCATTTCAGGTAACTACTCTTAATACAACTAGCATTTTCTAAAATAAAAAAACATATTTTTCTAAAATCTCTTCCTTTTCCATTTTAATGTTCAAGCACAAAGCAGGCAGAAGAAAGAAAAAAATCAAGAGGCATAGAGAAGGCAATATGGAAGAAGCTGTGAACCAGTTCCAAAGCCAGTGACAGAGGCAAAGGATAGTGACTGGTTGAAGCCCAAAACAATTACCTCCAATCTAAAATGGTATATGCCCAGAGTGAATTGAGATTGGTACCAAAATCAATGCACAAGCACATGTTTAAAAAAAAAATCAGGAATTGGCATGCTATGTGATAGATCAGTATGTGCTCTACCTGAAGTTCCTTCCTCTTCAGCGGATAAATTCTACTCAATCTTGCAGGGCCAAGCTAAAATATCACAGCTTCAGGGCATATTCTGATGACAACTGCCTCCTCATCTCAGTGTAATTATTCTTATAGTTATCTCCTCTTATAGTCTGCCATAGTTCTTCTCATTATTATAATTTCACAATTATCTGTGTAATTATTTGGGTCCATCTTTCCATCTAGAGTGAAAGTTCTATGGGGGCAAAGACCATGCTGTCTTACTTACTTGTATATTTTCAGGGCCTATCACAGTGCATGATACATAGGAGGGACTCATAATTCCAATGACATTCTCGTGAGTAATGTGGTTGGCATCAAGCTATTTTAAAAGGACCAAGTGCCTCAGTACATCTTAGCATGACATTTCCCATTCAGCCAATTTTTAAAATTTTTTTATTTAAATTCAATTAGCCAATATATAGCATAACATTACTTTCAGATATACTGTTCAATAGTTTATCAGTTGCATATCAGTGCTCATCACATTATATGCTCTATTTAAGGCCCATCACCCAACTACCCGATCCCCCTACCAAGAGTAGCTCTATTTTGAACTTCTTGAGAAACTTCCATACCATATTCCAGAACGGTTGTACCAGTTTGCATTCCAACCAACAGTGTAAGAGGGCTCCCCCTTCTCCACATCCTCACCAACATCTGTCATTTCCTAACTTGTTAATTTTAGCCATTCTGACTGATGTGAGGGGGGTATCTCATTGTGGTTTTGATCTGTATTTCCCTGAAGCCAAGTGATGTGAAACATTTTTTCATGTGTCTGGCCCATTTGTATGTCTTCTTTGAAGAAATGTCTGTTCATGTCTTCTGCTCATTTCTTAACTGGATTCTTTGTTTTGGGGGCATTTTTTGCTAAGTTCTTCATAGATCTTAGATACTAGCACTTTTTCTGATATGTCACTTGCACTTTTCCCATTCTGTATTAAAAAAAAAAAAAAAACTAACAACCAATGGACAGCCATTTTCCTGGCAGCCAACCTTCCCCTCATCCTGACTCAGGAAGCATTTTTCTAAGAATTATTCTATGCCAGGTCTGTGTTAAGTACTGAAGATACCTTCAAAGGACCCACAAGTAGAGATCAGGCATGGACACAGAAGTTGCACTAAAATTGTGTGGTTCCCAGGATAAAAGTTGGTGCAGATTACAGTGGCAACACCAAGGAGAAAGAAGTTGATTCTACATGGGGGACAATGGCTCTCAAAACATTCTGAAAGATGGGAACGTGAGCTAAATCTAGAAAGAGAAGAGAGTGTCATTTCCTCATTGTAAGAGAGACAGTGAGGGAGAGGAAGAGAGAGGAGAGGAGAAGGAAGATCAAATCTTACTGCAGATTTCTTTTTAAGATTTTATTTATTTATTTACCAAAAGGAGAGAAAGCACAAGCAGGAGGAGCAGCAGAGGCAGAGTGAGCAAGGAGCCCAATGACCCTGTTTGACCCCAAGACCCTGAGGTCATGACCTGAGCCGAAGGCAGACGCTTAACTGACCGAGCCACCCAGACACCCATTACTGCAGATTTTTAAAACATTTTATTTATTTGAGAGAGCGCATGCAGGAGAGAACATGAGAGGGGAGAAGAGGGAGAGGGAGAGGGAGAAGCCAACTCCCCACAGAGCAGGGAGCCCACACAGGGCTCGATCCCAGGACCCTGAGACCATGATATGAGATTACACAGACACTTAACTAACTGAGACACCCAGGCATCCAATACTGCAAATTTTTTAACACTAAGATGCACATCAATGATAGCCTAGTACCAAAAGTTTGGGGCCCACATACAGAGCTCTGTAGTAGCTCACTTCCCTGAAAACACACATCCAGGAGTCCTTTTTTCTATTAGGTGTGAAACTGTAACCCACTGATTATTTTTGAAGATGACTAGACAGAACTTCTAATAACAAATAGGAAACTTAAAGTAAGTTTGGCACCTGAAATGGGCAATAGATACGGCAGGGGTGGCAGAGAAGGGGAGAAGTCCTATGAGGCTGGCAAAGGCATTAGGAAAAACAATAACAATATTAACTGAATTTATTTAACAGCTTACTGTGTGTTATCAGTACCTTCTATATTTTATATGCATCAACTAATCCTCAATTCCATGTAACAGAATTATCCTGATTTCAATGGTGAAGAAGCCAACACAGAGAGATATTAAGCACTGGCCCAAGGTCACGGAGCTAACAAGTCGGTAATCTAAACAGGAGGAAAACCCAGGCAGTCTCAGTGTAAAGTCCACACTGAGAATGTCTTTGCTAGATGGCCCCAAAACCATCTAATTAGTGTTGTCTAATCAGTTTGGGAGAAACCAGACACTAGGAGGATGATTAGGAAACCCTGATCCTGGAACACAAGTCCCTAGATCTCTGCTTAGTACTATCCTCCCTGAAGGGCCCACAGTCACAGGCCTGCTGCTGATGTAAAGGCATTTTTCCTGGAGTTAAGTGTGCTTTCTCTGAAGTCTAAAATCAGTGAAGACAATAGTTTCCCTGAAATTAGTACAACTGCAGTCCCTTTCACCTAACCAATTTTAAAAAGTTGCATAGAACCTTCCAGAAATAGCCATCTCCCAATTATCACTTTCATTAGTCACAGGGCCAGGATTTTCCATTTCATGTCTGTTCTGTGTATTTAGACTCATGACCTTCATATTAATTCTTCCAAAATGACATTTTATCATGTAGAGTATCTCCATTTAACTTCCCTGTATCAATATTAACGGTGGCATTTGCGTGATTATTAGGTAAAAATTGGGTCCTGACAATCATGCAGTCAATTCCAGAGCCCATGAGCTCCTTCATCAGGATTCTTCAATTGCTTTTTTAATTTCTTCTGTTGACACTGACCCTGTGTGAGGTTATTTATAAAAATCTTTATGAATATAATTTATGACTTAATTTTAACAAGTATTAGATAGATGTTATCACTGAGTCCATGACCTGAGATAGTGAAGATTCCTATCACATAGCATCAAGATTCATTTAAATTTCTCATTTTGTGATTCCTTTTCTATTTTCCCAGTAGCACTAAGGGTCAAACATAAATGAAATGAGAAGTATCTTTCACATTAACTGTTCTTTATTGATTCCTTGGGGCAGAAATGTACACATTTCTAAAGCAATTGTAGCGTTGGAAAAACAAACCATGTGCACCTATCACAATGATACTATAAAAGGTACATAATAAATATATTCTACATTACAGTATTCCTAAGTTTATAGTTTCCGATGGAAAAAATGGAAACAATTTTTAAACTGGAGTGGTCTTAAAAATATGCTCATCAAGGATTTCAAACTGACCATCCATAGGATAAATAATGTTTGGCTTATCCAGGGTTTTAAGAATAGGAAAATGTCACAAAAATCCTTCATTCCTAACTTGTTTTGAAAAGTCAAAAGATCTGGCAACACTGCGCATACCTCCCCACGCAGTAAACATCCATACCAGAGCTGGTCCGTGCACTGTCCTGCTGTCACAGGGCCACACCTCATTTCTGCCTTAAACCTCCAATTGTCACTGTCTCATATTACTTGCCTGATCTCTAGAGCCTTTGGAATTGTCACCCTCTGTTCTTGTTCAACTACCTCACTTTACAGATAAGCAAACTGAGAAACAGAGAGATTAAATAACACGTCCGCACAAAGAAAAAGTCCCAGTCTGGGTCCCGATCTGCTAACCCATACCACAGTTTTCTTTTGCCCTTAACAAGATCTATTGCACATATGGATACATACTATTTAACACCTCATTGAGTGTAATAAATAGGTAAATATTATTGTGCCTCTGCTCCTGCCAAAGACAATTGTAATAATGATGACTATTTGCTGATCCTAATGGAATGCTTTACCACCTACAGATCTGTCATCAGACGGAAAGACTAGCTGTGAGGATTGCCCAGAATGAGAAGATGTGATGCCATATTGCACTGATTTCCGTCTGATGCCTGCAGTAGTGATTCCTCAGTACTCTAAAAAAGTACTTCTGAGCCCAGGAAACCGAACAGGATCTTAGAAAAAGGCTCATGATAAAAAGACTAAAAAAAAAACATCACCTGAGCACTCAAGATGGTGCAGTGATCCACACCTCTTGGTATCATGCCCTTAAAGTAATTCTTCTCCCTGTGAGTAAGGGTTGGACTTAATGAATCACTTCTAATGAACAAACTATGGCAGAAGTAATAGTATGTCACTTCCAAAGATGAGGTTATAAAATGCTGTGACTTCTGTCTTAGGGCTCTCACTCGCTTGCTCTTAGATGGCTTGCTGTGTGCAACATCAACTGTCATGCTATGAAACAATCCTGTGAAGGGAGCCATGTAGCAAAAGACTGGGGCTGGCCAAGAACCACACAAGTGAACTGGAAGCAGAACCCTCTCACAGTCTACACTCTAGATGAGACCAACCCCACTCAATAGCCTGACTGAAACCTGATGAGAAATATTGAATGGTGTCCCACAGACACCATAAAAGAATAAATACCGGCTGTTTCAAGACATTAAGTTTTAGGGTAAATTGTTACACAGCAATAATCAAATAATACAGATTCATTAACCATAAATAAAAGTTAAACATCCCTGAGTCCCCCATGCATGTTGAGCGACTTAAATTTTTACCACATATTGAAAAAAATGTGTATGTGTGTTTATGTGTATATAAACATGTGACATGTATATATAAATATATACATGTATATATTTATATAATATAAATATTTATATTAATATATAAATATCAAGAGTTTTGAATCATATATTGATTAAAAACACATGCATGAGGAAAAGAAAACGTGTTCAAAGCCTACATCTGTCATTTATTAGCTCAATGACCTTAGAAAGATACTCAGTTTTGATTTCCTCAACTGAAAAATGAAGTTAGCATTCTCATTACATCTTATAAATAATTCTATTTTTATCCTTAATCAGACTTTCTTGTAATCATTGGTGCAGTCCACTCTGAGGTCAGACCAGTTCTAGTGGGGTCAAACCAAATGCCAGCAAAAAGGTCATCCATACATTCTAAAACACCTGGGCTTCAGGGCAGGCTCTAGCAGCTCATCCCAGACTAGACTCACCTTCCCAGGAAGCTGACCCAAAGGCATAACCTCCTCTGGGCATCAGGTCATGGTAGGGATTCCAAGGAATCAGTGGCCTAGAGCACAAATAATCTCTTATTGTTTTCCCGGGTATTCTGTTCCCACAGCTTCTACCAATTTGTTCTCCAACACGCTAGTAGGAACCCATGAAATTATTTCTATAGCCAGAGCAGCTGACAAAACAAATGAATTTTGTGTAACCTTCATTCTTAGACTTCCTACAAAATCTAGACTTTCTTTTCAATGTTTATGAGCATCAGATCAACCCATTTATGAAATGGTGTTCGCAGATATTTACCATGTAAAGATAATATATGATATCTATCCAAATATCATATACTCTTCAGGGGATAATGACTAGCTGAATCTTTAATCATGCAACTTTTGTACTGTTCAAGATGAGTAGAGAACTGTCTGAATAAACAACGCATTTTTAGTCAAAGTTCAAGATTTTTAAACCATCATCACACAGATCATTATTTTTCTCTGCATTTTCATAATTAATATCTTTGTCTTATTCCATAAAGCGGAAAGAAATTTTCACAGAGCAGCCTGCTCAGTATTATTTATAGATGTAAAAATTTGCCATCCAAGGTCAGTAACAGCTCTGTCCAAGAGTCCTGAGTGTTTGTGGGGGTGGCTGCAGCTGTTTTTCTGTCATCAAACCTAACAAAGTATGCCTGAGCAATTAATTATTCATAATTTGATGAAAATTATTTAGAACTTATTTAAATTTGCTCCTTTATTTAACAAACCTTAATTGGACATGCTTCTGTGCCATATACCACATAAAGCACAAAGACAAATGAGATAGCACATATACCCTCAAGTGGATTATAATCTAGTAGCAGAGACATATGTTTGAAGGAAGAAGAATAATAAAATTCATGAAGAAAGGTTCAACACTTCAATGTATTGGGGGACCGATGGTCACTCAAAGCAGGAAGGAAATTCTGCTGACATAGACAGTGAGATAAATCTAGGAGGAGAGAGAATTTCAGTTAAGCTTTGAATGGTGAACAGGAAAACACTGATGGGTACAGAAATAAAGAGGCTGACAGACCTTCACACCCAATCACACAAACAAAGGTAAGAAGGTGCGGAAGACAAGGAGGTATCTGAACAGCTTCAAGAATATAGAGCTTAGAGGGGTGCCTGGGTGGCTCAGTCATTAAGCATCTGTCTTCAGCTCAGGTCATGATCCCAGCACCCTGAGATCAAGCCCCATATCTGGCTCCCTGCTCAACAGGGAGCCTGCTTCTCCCTCTGCCTGGTGCTCTCTCTGCTTGTGTTCCCTCTCTCGCTATCTCTCCCTGTCATAAATAAACAAAATCTTTGCCTGGTGGTGGGTATTGAAGGCATGAATTGCATGGAGCACTGGGTGTGGGGCATAAACAATGAATCTCGGAACACTGAAAAAAATAAAATAATGTAATAAAATAAATAAATAAATAAAATCTTTAAAAATAAAAATAAGACAGAGCTTAGGGTATATGAAGATTACAGTGGGAGGTGAAGATGGAATGGAAAAATGAACCCAGATTATGGAAAATATCCAGACATGAAGAAATAAAAGTGTAAGCTAGGGCAGTAGCAATTAAAATGAAATGAAAGTCAACAGACTCAAGAATGACAGCCAACTTAGAAAAGAATTGTCACAATGAGAAAACTGATTGGATATGTGTAGTTTTTATTTTGGGCTTTTGTTTTTATTTGGAGCAAAAACAGGTAAAATACAGAAGAAATAAAAGATATGAAAATAATGAGATGATCAAAAAGAAGGGATAGAGCAAAAAGAGGGGTTAATCTTAGAAGACATAAAAAGAACCATTGAAAAGTGTTCCATTTGAGGAGTCAGTGGGACATACAGGGTTTAGGACAGTGGAAAGCTTAAAGGCTAATGAGGGAATGAAGGGGAAGTAATTAAGAGAATTACTTTAAAAACCAAGTGCCAGTCAGTATAATAGAAGATCTAATGCAGATATACCCAAGTCGTCAGGAGACAAGCATCGAGCTCAGTTTTGAAAATTCGTTGTTCCTACATACAACAGGGACGGGCAAACTTTTTCTTCAAGGCCAAACAGTATTTTAAGCTTGCATTGGTCTCTGTGGCAATTATGTGACCTGCCACTATAATGCAACAGCAGACAGACATTACACAACAAATGGGTAGTGCCATGTTCCAATAAAACTTTATTTAAAAACACAGGTGTCCTGGGACACCTGGGTGGCTCAGTCAGTTAAGCGTCTGCCTTCTGCTCAGGTCGTGATCCCAGAGTCCCAGGACGGATCCCTGCACCCATCCAGCTCCCTGCTCAGCAGGGAGTCTGCTTCTCCCTCTGCCCCTTCCCCTGCTTATGCTTGCTCTCACACTTTCTTGTTCTCTCTCTCAAATACATAAAATCTTAAATTAATAAACAAACACACAGGTGTCCAAACTGCAAGCAGTCATTTGCCAATCCCTGAAACACAATGTTTTATGATACTATTTTATTCAATATGGATTTATTGAACACCTCATTTTTACTAAAAATGTAAACCATAGGAAAAAAAGAATAGCTACCACTGACAAAGTGCTTATTATGTGTCAGACACTTTGCTAAACATTTTTAATAAATATACTATTATACCTCACTTGACACAAGATTATGAGGTAGGTATTACTATATTCTTTTATAAGTGAAGAAGTTGAAGACAATGGAGATTAATTGGCCCAAGGTCACTGGTAATTGGTCAAACTAGAGTTTAAGAGGCAAGACAGAACTTCTCCTTCAGGCAGTACACTAGACTGTACAGTACAGTAGACTTTGTAGAAAAGTCTTTCTCACTGAAAACTATTGCTGCTAGACAAATTGCAACAAAAATGGTTTAAAAGACCATTTCTGATCTCAAAGAAAGCCAGGAAATTCTCCCCAAAGACAAAAAAATTGGCCCTATACCATAAAATGGGTAAATAAATGCAAAAGTTGGGACTTCCTGCTGGCAAATGATAATGGTGGGAACCTAGAAAAATCAGGACTGATGGTTACACAAGGGACCTTCATCCCATAAGTAAACTTAAGATTCTTGCAAAAAGAAACACCTACATTGACTGTGCAGGGGCTCCATCCTCAGTGAAAGGTCAAATTAGGAAAATAAAACATCCATCTCCTGCCAAAGAGAGGTGGGAAAAAATCTGTCTCTATTGTAGCTTCAGGTGGAACTTTTTATTATAATGAAATGTCCTTTTTATCTCTGGCAATATTCTGGGGTTGAAATCTACTTTGTCTCTTATTGATGTGGCCACATTCACTTTCTTATGTTTATAGTTGTCATGCTACTTTTTTTAATCCTCTAACTTTCAATTCTGTTTGTATTTATAAACTGATAGAAATGATGACAAGACAAATGGATATAACCCTAAAAAAGAGATGAAATTAAAAATCTAATTAGTGTCCTCAGAGAAATTAAAGAAATCTAAAAAAAAAAAAAAAGGGCACCTGGGGCTCAGTGGTTTAAAGCCCTCTGCCTTCAGCTCAGGTCATGATCTCAGGGTCCTGGGATGGCTGGGATGGAGGCCCGAGTCAGGCTCTCTACTCAGCAGGGAGCCTGTTTCTTCTGCTCTCTCTGCCTGCCTCTCTGCCTGCTTGTGATCTCTCTGTCAAATAAATAAATAAAATAATTTTTAAAAAAGTAAAACAGATTACAATGAAAAAGGGGGCAATTCAAAAAATAGAAAGATATATTGAATAATCTAAAAGACAATTAATTTACCAGTATATATTGCAAAACAACAAAGACACATATGGATTATTTTGGCCATTTTTTCCATGCCATGAGCAACCGTAAGTCCCAATGGCTATCAACAAATATATATTTCTTATGTTACAGGAGGGATGCAGGGTGGCTACGGAAGTGTTCAGTTCAGGACAGCTTTGCCCAGGTTCAAGTTTCTAGAAAATGGAAGAGAAAACATTAGAGCCACATGAAATCAACTCAGGAGACTTAATGTCAGACGAAGAAGACTTTTAAGAAAGTAAGGAGAGGAAAAAGGATTGAGAAAATGACAAATATATGTTTCAAAAAAGAAATTTTGTAGAGCTGAAGAGAGAAATTTCGAGACTGAAATGGCCTGCTAGATATCCAGCAGAATGAATGAGTAGTCACCTGGACAAAATCACCTCCTTCAGATCAAAACCCATAAAACTTCAGAACACTGCAGATGGAGACAAATATGCTAAAAGTTATCTCAAAGAAAGAAAATCACGTATGAAGAATAAGAATCCAACTGGAACTAGGCTGATCAGCAATGCTAAGTACTCAAAAACAAAACAATTCCTTCAGAGTTATGAAGAAAAGTAATTTCAACCTAGAATTTTAAAACAGATCAAACTATCAATAAAGAATAAAGGCAAAAATGAGATATTTCAGCTGAAGAAAAAGCCCCTACAATGAACTTTTTTGGTTGTATGGGTGGATATAAGATGAATATATTTTAAATAGTCTTACTAAAGTAATGAGTACCAATAAGTGAAAATGGAAACAAAAATATTCCAGTCACTCTAAAATTCACAAGAATATACTTAATCAGACACAAAATCTGTATAAGAAAATAATAAAATACTACTGAATTACTTAAAACAAGATCCAAATATATTTTAAAACACCATCAATTTTGGATGGGAAGAGTTAAGATAAATCATTAAGTGTCTTACAATTAATATATAAATGTAATGCAATTAACATTGAGAGAAGACTGACCCAACCAGCTATTGGACCTTTAATCACATCAGTATGAGACTGGCATAGGAACAGAGAATGATCCCAAGATATGCAAAAATTTAATATATGATGAATATAGTCATTTAATTAAATGGAGATCAAGACTGGAAAACCTGGCTAAAATGATATACAAAAACATTTCAAGAATATCTAGCAAACTCCACAATCAATTCAAAAACAAAAGAAGTCTTTTGATCAAAATTGGACAGCCAGAAAATGTTTTTAAATGAAAAAAATACAAGGGCATTTGTCTATATAAAGATGTTTTTAAAAATCTGTATATGGCAAAAGATAAACATCCAACTGATAAATGATTGGGAAATTTTCTAATGCAGAAGTAATATTTATCATATACAAATAGCACATAAACCGACAAGAAAAAGGAAATTCCAGTTTTAAAAAATGGGCAAAGGGCCTGAATAGATATTTCATTGAAAAGTAAGTCCAAATGGTAAAAAAAAAATTATAAAAATACTCAAATTTTCCAATATCCAGGAAAATGTAGATTAAATATTGTTATACCCTCATTCTAACAAAAATTTAAAACTGCTACAATAGTTACTTTTGGTGACAACAGGCGGGAATTCAAACTTTATTACATTGCTGCTATTATAGGAAATGTTACCCATTTTTTGGAAAGCAAGTTGATAACAACCGGTAAAATTAAAAATTCACATATCCTATGCCCAGAAACGCCACTCCTGGAATGGTCTTAGAACCACAAATGCATAATTATATATGTAGGAGGATATTTCCTGCAGTTTTATTTGTAGTGACAAAAATAGAAATTAAACACCCATGAATAACGGAGTAACTGAATAAGCTATGATGCATTTATCTTTTGGAATACTACACAGCAATCAAGAAGAATGAAAGAACTATTCTAACAGATCTGGAGAATTTTTATAAACTAGTACAGAGATGATACTCATGTGCCTGGAGTGAATTATATGACTAGAGAAACGAGGCTGGAGAAACAGGTTCCAATGGGACAACAAGGCTCCCCCCATGCCATGCTAATGAGTTGGAAGACTCTACAAACCACATCAAAAGAATAATAACAATCAAGGTAAGTTTTATAAAAATCTATGCTATCTCAATTAATGCAACGCAACCTTGACTTCCCTCTCTACCTTCTCATTTTCTTTTTGCCTTCTACACTTCTCTTCTAAATTTTTCTAAGAACAGAATCCTACCATAGGAAAATAAACATGTAAGAGATGAGGGACAACTGGTGTCACAGCTAAGTATTTGTACTGAGATCCCTCAAATAAAATGTGACCAAATCAGGCATGTACGCTCTAGAAGAAACTGTTTTCTAAATATGCTACACTGTTCTTTTGGTAATTTGATTGTGGTGACAGGTCAGTCAGGCTATAATTGGTTTTAATTAGCCTCCCTACTGCTGCAATATTCTTTACCTACATGCAAACTGTCAAAAAGCAGGAAGAAGGGAGGGTGAGAGAGGGGAGTGAGGGAGGGAGGGAAGTTGGTTCATATTCCACCTTTTCTGAAATGCCAGAGAGATTGTTTTCAACCTGTCTTACAAGCAAATGCCCCACTTTCCAGTATAAATGAGGGGAGATATGTCACCATGACAGCTCTTAGAAAGAAATGGCTGATCATTTTAGCAACAGACAATGAACTCAATTCTGTCTTTTGTAGAACAATATGTGGTTTCCAAGGTGCAGGAAGGAAAGAAACCTCTATATTCCCTCCCCAGTTCCTCCTAGCAAAATATTATTTGAAGCAGTTGTTAGAAACTAAAGAAAGTTCACCCAAATCAAGTAAATACATTTAGAGATGCACATGTTTAATATTACTAGGCATAAAGAGACTGTATCTATGTACACTGTCATGTATTTCACAGAACAGGAGTGGTAGGACAATTTCTGACTGACTTTAAAATAGTCCTGTTCATATTTAAATTTTATCTAAAACATAATATTAATTTTTTAAATTTGAGACTATTCAATCATACCAAGTCATTTCAGAAACTTCTACCTCTGAGAAACCACCGTGGCTCCCAGGAGAGTCTGAATCAGAAGTTGCCTGGGAAACTGACCTCTAAGGTCCTTTCAATCACTGAGATTCAAGGATATTACATTTTTTAAATGATGACAGGGATCAGTCAAGATCATCCTGAGACCAGCTTACTCTGGGCTATACAGCTCTATCTTCCTTTCTGCCACACGACTATTCAGCACATGGTCATAGCTCATTCAGCCCAACTACAGATGGCAAGCAGATACACTCATGGCCACTTGAATCCTTCACTCCCCATTAGCTTCTAGTAAAGAAAGACAGACAACAGCTGTAAATGCCGGGAGTTGACAGCAACTGCTATTCCTGCACCCTTGCCCCTCGTCCTGAGAACCCTTGTCTGAGCAGACTGGTACGCCCAGACGCTCATCCTTAACATAACTAGTGCCCTCCAGGGACAAAAGAGATGTCAAGTCATTTAGTGCAGGAAGCCTTTGGATACTAAATATAAAACGTAACACTTATGAACTTCCAGGGCTATTGAGTTGAGGTAGTCTGCTTCACCTTTGGCAAAACTAATTATTGCTATGGTCCTCCTTTATGTGCAGTGGAACACTGTACTGGGTGTGGGACATAAACAATGAATCTTGGAACCCTGAAAATATAAAATTTTTAAAAAATGGGAAAAAAACTGGGTCTCTCTTGCTTGTGTACTTTCTAGCCATGAAAGCAGATAATAGTGCATTATTGACTTGATCTGGTGATAAGAGTTGACCATCACTACCTTCACCATACCACTTTAGGATATTCCTCAACAACACGGATCAACTTATGGCCCACATTCATTGACTGAAGGGAGAAAAGAAATTCCTCAGAGTTGGGTGTTTCATTTACAGTTTGGAAAATGGTGGCAGCTCTCTGCTTATATGTTAGACAGTTTAGAAAACAATTAGTCTCTGAGCTTTTTGCCTTGTCTTTCCCCCAGCAGGCTTCTTGCTGCTTTCTGCTCAGCATAACAGACCATTAAACATGTTGGGTCTAAAGTAATGACTCATGTAGCATGTTCGCTCCTTCCCATCACATTAATCACCAGTTTCCATAATATCGTTTGTTAAAACCAAGCAATAATGTAAATCCTCATAACAGAAACCCTCAATTAAAGGGAATTTGTTTCCCCTGCACCTGAGCACAAAGAAAAAGAATCAGATGACAATAAAAAAAGTTAATGGACATTTTAAAGAAACATTTTAAAGAAACATTTCCAGTTGCTGGCATGAGGCCAGGACACAGTGAACTGGGTGAGAAACCAGGAAAGACAAAAGTATCAAATCCTGAGTTTGCCTTTAAAGATATAACCAGTTTCCTACCTATCTCATTCACTTGTTAAATCCCTCACAATGAGTTAGGAGACAATCCTGGCTGTGGAGGAGCTCCCATTCTAGTGGTGGGGGAAAGTCAGGGCACTGCTTTCAAAACAGGCTAATTTCTACCTGCACTGACCTAAACAACAACAACAAACGGAAAACCCGTTGTTTGGGGCACTTTTGGAGTCAGATATTCAAATATCCAACAGAGTTCTCTCTCCATCAAAAATTCTGCTTTCTCCCACACTAGTTTCTGTTAATTCAGTTTCTACATTTTGGGTGACAAAATCACCTCTAGCCACTCTAGGCTTAGAGTCTACTGGTTTGGAAAAATCAGTGGAAAGGGAAAGTATCTTTTCCAACAATGCCAGGAAAAGTTCTGGGCTTGAACCATCAGACTGCCTCTTCTGAAGCAAATACTGTGGTCAAGGAGACAGCATTGCCAATCGGTCAGTTATCCCTTGCTCCTTACCAAGCAGGGAGGGTAGTTGGCACCTCTTAAACCACATGAACTGAGAACATGAGCCAAAAACTCAAGGTACTCTTACCAAACAAAAGAGAAATTGATGCTGGCCAGATAAAAAACACAGATGCCCTCCACAGTTATTTATGTACCAACAGGTGGTACAGATTACAGGTGAGGGAAGTGTGTGCAGAATGTGGGAGGACATGGAAAGGAGAAAAGCTACTTCTGTCTCTGTAGGGGAAATCAAGAAAGACTCATTGTGCTTGAACAGAGTACTAAATGGTAACCAGGTACTGGCTCCACCTTGAAAAGTAAAGGAAGTAGCTTTCCTAAGCAAAAGCACAGAGCCATGAAATAGATGGGGCTGCTTGGGGGAAAGGTAAGGAAATCCTCTACTTCCCCTCTTCTCCCTCAGCTTTCCCTGGGTCATCACAGGTATGTGCCTATGACCTCTGCTGAGAGGTGTCTGCCTGCTCCAAGTCCTGAGCTGACACTCAGAGTAACATGATAGGTACTCACCAGCCAGGGAGGCTGAGTGTGGTCAGGCTCCAGCAATAAAATGCAGAGCAGGGGCGCCTGGGTGGCTCAGTTGGTTAAGCAACTGCCTTCGGCTCAGGTCATGATCCCGGACACCCGGGATCGAGTCCCATATCAGGCTCCCTGCTCTGCGGGAAGCCTGCTTCTCCCCTCTCACTCCCCCTGCTTGTGTTCCCTCTCTCTCACTGTGTTTCTCTCTGTCAAATAAATAAAATCTTAAAAAAAAATAAAAATAAAGTAAAATAAAATCCAGAGCAACACAGAGGAGAGCTAAACTCCAGGACTGCCCTTTGTGACACCTTCACTGCCAAGTCCACAAGATGAACTTCCTCCCTGGCCTCTGCTTATTCTATGTCCAATCCCAAATATTTGCTGAGCTGCTGCTATGGGCCAGATCATGCTCTAGGACATGGGCATAGACCATCCCTACTGTCACACAGATTAATTTCTAGTTGCACAGGGGCAGACAATAAACAGCATAAACAAAACAATGTATATAGCTGTATCAGAAAGTGCTAAGTGTTATAAGGAAAATAAAGCAGTTGGGTAATAGAATGTGAACTAGGGAGGGAGCAATTAAAGAAAGGACTTCTTTAGTTAGTGTGGTCAGGGCTGGGCTGAGAAGTCAACTTTTGCAATGACTTAAATGGCATGAGCCCATGCACAAACCTTGGAAAGAGCAACATCTCAGGCAGAAGAAGGTACGCCAAGTTCAAAGGCCCTGGGATGAAAGCAAGCTTTGGTCTGTCTGAGAGCTAGAAAGAGAATTTCTCTGCAATAATCCTGCAACATCAGAACTCAAGGCTGAATTCCAATCCTTAAGAAAGCCCCATGCTTTTACCATCCCTTCCTCAAAAGCAGGAATCCTTCCTCAATAGCAAACTCTATCATGCATTAAGTATCTACTATATTCCAAGGACCACGACAGAAAAATTTACTCACATTACTCACCAAAAACTCAGAATCTTGGAAGTTAAATACTGCCATAGTCAATCGATTCTCAGAGCAGCCCAAAAACGTTCTCAGAGTCACACAATGGAGAGGCGACTAACTCAAGATTTAAATAGAAATCTCGGAATCCAGATCTTTGTCCCTGTTTCATCTCTGCTGGAATAACTATCTCTATGCTGAATTAAATGATGGAAAACATGCTGCTAATTCTTCCCAAAGGTTAAATTATTTAGAGATCATTTACTCCCGAAACTTGCTTCTCGTTCAAAACAGGAGAAAAGTGTTAGAATATACATGACACATCACATTAATAAAAAGGAAGGATAAGAACCATATTATCATTGCAATAGATGGAGAAAAAAGTGTTTGACCAAGCATAGCATCCATTCATGATAAAAATCCTCAACAAAGTAGATTTAGAGGGAATACACCTCAACATAATAAGGGCTAAATATGAGAAACACATAGATATTATCATCCTTGATAAGGAAAAACTAAGAGCTTTTCCTCTATGGTCAGGAACAAGACTGAGATGTCCATTCTCATCACCATTATTCAACAGAGTGTTGGAAGTCGTAGCCACAGCAATCAGACAATGAAAAGAAAGAAAAAGCATCCAAATAGGCAATGAAGAAGTAAAACTTTCACTATTTCCAGTTAATATTATACTCTATATAGAAAACCTGAAAGACTCCACAAAAAAAAAAACTGCCAGCTATAAAACCAACATACATTTCTATACACTAATAATGAGACAGCAGAAACAGAAATTAAGAAATCAACCCCATTTACAATTGCACCAAAAGCAATAAGACACCTAGGAATAAATCAAACTAAAAAGGTAAAAGACCTAGACTCTGAAAACTAAAACACTGATGAAAGAAACTGAAGGTGATACAAAGAAATGGAAAAATATTCCATGCTCATGAATTTGAAGAACAAATATTGTTAAAATATCTATCTTACCCAAAGAAACCTACATATTTAATGCAATCCCTATCAAAATACCACCAGCATTTTTCACAGAACTAAAACAAACAATCCTAAAATTTGTGTGGAACTGTGAAAGATCTTGAATAGCCAAAGCAACCTTGAAAAAGAAAAGCAAAGCTGGAGGCATCACAATTCTGGAGGCAACACAAAGGATTAAAATTCTCTGTAATATAACTTCAAGTTATATCACAAATCTGCAGCAATCAAGACAGTATGGTACTGGAACAAAAACACACACATAGGTCAGTGGAATAGAACAGAAAACCCAGAAATAAACTCATAACTACATGACCAATTAACTTTCAACAAAGCAAGAAAGAATATCTAATGGGGGGAAAAAGTCTCTTCAACAAATGGTATTGGGAAAACCAGACAGCAATAGGCAAAAGAATGAAACTGGACCACTTTCTTAAACCAAACAGAAAAATAAATTCCAAAATGATTAAAGACCTAAGTGTGAAACCTGAACCATAAAAATCCTAGAGAACACAGGCAGCAATCTCTTAGACATCAGCCACAGCAACTTCTTTCTAGATATGCCTCCAGAGGCAAGGGGAAACAAGGGCAAAAATAAACTATTGGGACTTCATCAATATAAAAGGCTTCTGCACAGTGAAAGAAACAAGCAACAAAGCTAAAAGACAACTTATGGAATAGAAGAAGGTATTTGTGAAAGACATATTTGATAAAAGGTTAGTATCTAAAACATATAAAGAACTTATAAAACTCAAGCCAAAAACAAATACTCCAATTTAAAAATGGACATTAATAAACATTTTTCCAAAGAAGACATACAGATGGCCAAGAGCCTCATTAAAAGATGCTCAACATCACTGATCATTAGGGAAACACAAATCAAGACTACAATGAGATATCACCTTACACCTCTCAGAATGACTAAAATCAACAACACAAGAAACAATATGTGTTGGCAAGAATGTGGAGAAAGGGGAACCCTCTTACACTGTTGGTGGGAATGCAAACTGGTGTAGCCACTCTGTAAAACATTGTGGAGTTTCCTCGAAAACTTAAAAATAGAACTACCCTACAACCCAGCAATTGCACTGCTAGGTATTCACTCAAAGAATACAATAATACTAATTCAAAGGTATTAATGTGCCCTGATGTGTATAGCAGCATTATCTACAATAGCCAAATTTGTAACCGTCCAAGTGTCCATCAACTGATGAATGGATAAAGAAGAGGTCATCAGAGGGAAGGTGACTGGGGGAATGGGTTAAATAAGTGATGGGAATCAAGGAGTGCACTTGTTTTGATGAGCACCAGGTGCTGTCTGGAACTGCTGAATCACTATATTGTACACCCAAAACTATATGCTAACTAACTGGAATTTAAATAAAAACTGCAGAAAGAAAGAAAATGTAGTGAATACACTAAGGTTATACAGTTTAATGCCCCTGTCAAAAGCAAGAAATGAAAAACAAATGGCTAGTCAAGGAGCTCAAAATGTCTGTAGCAGCATTTCCAATGCATTTTAAAGACCACATGTCTCTTAAGAAGATCCATGGCAGATGGGGGGAAATAGAAAGTCAAACAAGTTTTAGAAATTCTGCATCTACTCTTGAGGAGTCACAGTGACACTTAACATATTAATGACTATAAGACTTCCTGCAATAAAGAAACTTCTTTCACTTTGCTTAATCCAAACTTGCCCCATTTTATTTAGCCCCAGAACTCCTCTTTCAAAACCATGTAGAAATAATCTCTGAACCACTTCTTCTTAGAATCCACTGGGTAAAATGTTGGTCTACTGTACGTCAGACAAATAATCTTTCTCCTGTATCTCTCTGATGGCTTATTTACAGTAATAGCTCTGGTCTGCTCACATGTCACTGTATCTCTGTCCTTAGCAGCACCTCTACACACACACACACTCGTCCCGAGCTTGACCATGGGACTTGCTTTGGCCTTTAAGACAATCAAACACATGATGAAGGAAAAGACCTGAAAACTGTTTATGTCCTGGAGCCTGCCCCTCTCTGATGCCCTCTGATGTCACTATCATGTGAAGATGACTCCTAGAATATGTGGAAAGTACATAGAGCAGAGACCTCCCACCATACCTTAGGTCTTTCCTGGACCAACCCTCTCTCAATCAACCTATTAAATGACCAATGACACATGCGTGAACTCCAATTTGAATTACCCAGCTGAGCCCCGTCCAAATTGCTGACAAAATTGTGACTAAACCAATTGTGAAATGGTTGCCATTTTAAACCACTAAATGTTGAGATGGTTTATTATAAAGCAAAAGCTAACTGATACACCCAGAAACTGAATCATGTTGACACTGTACTCTAAAAAAACCTGGAAAATGAAAAAGCTCTAGAAAATGAAGACCTCCTGGTTTCTATATTTACTTCTCTTTTACGTCACTATGTTATCACCTGTAATAATGAGATTTTTATTTTAAACCCAATTTAAAAAATGAAATTCAAAGGTTCTTATCACAGATACCTTTCAAATAGAGGTAAATGCTCCTGAATCTTTAATGTTTAGTTAGTGGCATATTCAGGAATTACCTTGGAAGCTCAGAAAGGTATTTACCTTGATCACACAGCATCATCCCTTCATGAACTAATATACCTCCCTTTGTCAAAACAAACATGGGCTCCAATTATCATAAACCAAATAAGCACATTACAATTTTTAAGAGGCTTCTAACCCTCAAAAATTATTCTGATCCAGGGACCCTTAAAATTAATAAACTGTGAAAGGTATATCTTCAGTCCTTGCTGTATGGAAATGAACATTAATACCCTGCTGATGAGTCATTAACACATCTCGACAGTAAGAAATAAAACAACACTGTTACTTTCATGGGGAGAAACCCAGTTAATTAAGTTGATAGTGAAGGTCAGAATGCTGGAACTTGGGTTTATGAGGAACCACAAGCCTGATAAGTTTATTAAATAATTATATTTCCACCAGCCACAGGAAAATTTTTAAAATGATAACAAAAATCGTAAAGTGGGAGTTTACAAGGAAGAGAGAAGAAATATCAGCTCAGAAAGTCATCCCAGACGTGTCTTCCTTTTCAGTACACACTGTGAAAACATAATTCTCAACTCATTAGGGAAGTAAAGGTATGAGTAAAAAGAAATGCTAATTAAGCATTAGCTCAGTTAGCTAAATTCAGATGGGGTAATATCATGAACTGATAGAATAAGCCATAAAATTTTAAATTCCAGGCAGATTATTGCAAATGGTTTTTAAAGAAGCAAGCTAGTTCCCATTCTCCAGTAACCACAAACTGGCAGCTAGGAGTTATACACATGAGCAGAATGGCAAAATTCACTCTAGAGGAGTTGATAACCAGTGAATGAAATCTACAGAAATTAAGGGTAAAGGTTCTCTCTTATGGTGATGTCTAGGAATGTCTTTATTATAATATACAACTAATGCTGGGGTTAGAAGAGGAAAAATTTAATGGAAACTGGGAATTCAACTTAAGGAGACCAAAAAGTTAACTATCAGTTATTCACAGCCATTAAAGCAATCATTTTCCTTTGTTATAAACAGGACAATTTATCCATTCTACTGTGAATGGGCATGTGGGTGGTTTCCACTTTGCTGTATTATAGAGAGTGATGCTATGAACTGCCTTATATGTATCTCCTGCTGTACAGGTTATTTTAGGGCAGTGGTTCTCATTAAAATCACCTGAGGAACTTTTACTAGACACTGATACCCTGGCCCCATTACAGACCAACTAAATGACTGATTCAAAACATAGGGGCAGAGATGGGGAAGTAGAAGTGAGGGTTGGCAGAGGAGTAAGAAAGTAGGATGCCAAGCATTTTTTTCCAACATTAATTTGTAAATATTCGAATTTCACCCACAATTGTCCCAAAATGTATTTTACACTTATTTTCTTTTATTTCCCAGTTGAGGACCCTGTTTAGGTATATACCTTGCATTTAATCATTATGTCTCTGTGATCTCTTAATCTAAAACGCTCTTCGCCTTTTCTCATGATACTGACTTTTTTAAGAGACCAGACAAATCATCTTATAGAATGTTCCACAATCTGGATTTTTTCCTTATAGCATCATTTATCTTGATTCTCTATCCTCTACATTTCTTGTAAACTGGAAGTTAGGTAAAGGAACTTGATTACATTCAATTTAATAGACCTTTTAAGTAAGAACACTTCCTAGGTGATGCTATGAATGTCTACTGAATAATATCAGAAGACCCATGATGTCAGGGTCCCCTCACTTAGTGGTACCAAGTTTGGTCACTTGGTTAATGAGGTAATTACTCTATCTCTACAAAATTACTTTTTTTTCATCAAAATTAAGATGAATGGTCTCATTGGTTCTAGGTATCTTTGAACAGGAATGGCTTTCCAACTTGTCTTTCACACTTGTCTCCCGTTTCAGTGGACAAATTTGTGGCATTTGGAGTCATTCAGAAACTGTGAGGAAACACAATGATAATCTACCAGGCACTTTTCTTCTTCATTTAAGAGGCTAAATAGGAAATCCATTATAGAATTTACTAAGTATCTACTCTGTTTTGGACCCATTTCCCTATATCTCATTTATTCCTCACAGTAACTTTATGAGGTTATCATTACTCCTATGATTTTAAAAAAGGAAAACAGAGGCTCAGAGGGATCAAGTCAGAGGCTCATAAAGTACATGCTACTTTAGCACGATTCTAAAACCTCTTTTCCTATTCAATTCTGCCTTTACCTCATAACCAATATCATGTTTCCTGTAGGCCTGAAGCCCTAACTGAGAGAAACCAAACCATCTATCATTCCCTCTTGGTTGGAATCAAAGTCTCCAACCACTTCCATAACTCTTTTGACAATGTTCTTATCTAGATTAAGCCACACTGATTCCATTCCAGCAAACTGAGTTTTCTGCAAAAGAATAAGCAACATTTCCTAGAGGAGCTACCTAAAACCCACAAAGGTTAAGTGCATGACAGGAAGTCACACAATAAATCAAAGACAATAGCACTTCAAAAGCAGCATGGGGCTTGTGTTGAAAAATGCAGCTCTCAGTGAAACTCAGCTCCTAAGGATACTGTGAAACTGGTTCAAATAAAGACAACAGAAGATCAATCAAGGAAGCATTACCTTGAATGGAGTGACACTTTGAAGAACAGGTTCAGAATACAAAAACAATTATGACTAAAATCAAGGAGGCAATTTTACACCAAGGGTCTCTAATCACTTTCACAACAACTCTAGGAGTTAAGTACTACATAATCTCCATTTTGCAGGTGGAAAAACCAAGAGTCAAATTACTAAGCAAACTAGCTGAACTGGAATGTAAATCCAAACTCTCTGCGTATAGGAAATTTGCATACACTACACCATTATACAATACCTCTTTACCTATAAAAGTGTTGATTACAAAACTAATACAGAAAGCTAACAAAACCTTCCTCTACAATGTTTAAAGTTAGTATCACAGCAGTGAAAATAGAAGCTCTAGAGTCAACCCACCCAGGTTTAAGTTAACCTGTCTGGGTTTACATCCCAGCATCTCCAATAAAATGAACTTGGGCAAGATTTTTTTTTCATTTTTTATATTAACATATAATGTATTATTTGCTAAGGGGTACAGGTCTGTTAATCATCAGTCTTACACAGTTCACAGCACTCACCATAGCACATACCCTCCCCAATGTCCATAACCCAGCCACCCTATCCCTCCCCTCCCATCCCCCAGCAACCCTCAGTTTGTTTCCTGAGATTAAGAGTCTCTTATGGTTTGTCTCCCTCCCAAGTCCCATCTTGTTTCATTTTTTTTCCCCTCCCTAACCTCTAGGACCCCCCAACCTGCCTCTCAAATTCCTCATATCATATAATTGTCTTTCTCTGATTGATTTATTTCACACAGCATAATAGCCTCCAGTTCCATCCATGTCATTGCAAATGGCAGGATTTCATTCTTTTTGATGGCTGCATAGTATTCCTCTGTGTGTGTGTGTGTGTGTGTGTGTGTGTGTGTGTGTGTGTACACACCACATCTTTATCTTTTCATCTGTTGATGGGCATCTAAGTTCTTTCCATAGTTTGACTACTGTGGACATTGCTGCTATAAACATTCGGATGCACATGCCCCTTTGGATCACTACATTTGATACATTTGTATCTTTAGGGTAAATACCCAGTAGTGTAATGGCTGGGTCGTAGGGTACCTCTATTTTCAATTTTTTGAGGAATCTCCATACTATTTTCCAGAGTGGCTGCACCAGCTTGCATTCCCACCAACAATATAGGAGGGTTCCCCTTTCCCTGTATCTGTCATTTCCTGACTTGTTAATTTTAGCCATTCTGACTAGTGTGAGGTGGTATCTCACTGTGGTTTTGATTTGTATTTCCCTGATGCTGAGGGATGTTAATGACTTTTTCATGTGTCTGTTGGCCATTTGGATGTTTTCTTTTTTTTTTTTTATTGTTACTAAATTTTTTTTTCCAGTGTACCAAGATTCATTCCCCATTCCCCACACCCAGTGTTCCATGCTTTAGGTATCCCCAGTACCCACCACCAGGCTCTCCTATGCACCCCAATGTTCATCGCAGCAATGGCCACAATCGCCAAACTGTGGAAAGAGCCAAGGTGCCCATCAACATTTGGATGTTTTCTTTGGAGAAATGTCTGTTCATGTCTTCTGCCCATTTCTCGATTGCATTATTTGTTCTTTGGGTGTTGAGTTTGATAAGTTCTTTATAGATTTTGGATACTAGACCTTTATCCGACATGTCAGTTGCAAATATCTTCTCCCACTTTGTCGGTTGTCTTTTGGTTTTGTTGACTATTTCCTTTGTTGGGCAAAGGAAGTCCCAATAGTTCATTTTTGTTGGGAAAGATTTTTAACCTTTCTTTATAGTAACAGTTCCTACCTCTTGGGGTTGTTGGATTAATGTATACAAAGTAGTTGGAGGAACACCTTTTAGTAAGTAGTCTAGAGATGTTAATGATTATTTTTACATTGTTTCCTTCCATTTCCTCCACTGCCACTTCAGTTCTCCTTATTTATCACTTTAGTGACTATATTCTCTAAAACTTATACCTCTTCTTTTTGAGTCCATTGCCATTTTTTTTTTAAAAAATATTTTATTTATTTATTTATTTGACAGAGTGAAACACAGCTAGAGAGGGAACACAAGCAGAGGGACTGAGAGTGGGAGAAGCAGGCTTCCCACTGAGCAGGGAGCCCAATGCGGGGCTTGATCCCGGGCCTCCAGGATCATGACCTGAGCCGAAAGCAGTCGCTTAACCAACTGAGCCATCCAGGCACCCCGAGTCCATTGCCATCTTTAACAATAACTTGATTTATTCTTACTTGATTATTAAACTTTTCACCCACCTGTCATTAAGTGCTCACAACAACCTTTGAGTACCTCAGAGATTATTATCTGCTCTTGCTGATGAAGAAGTCTTTTGCTGATGAAGAAATCTTTTTTGGGGGGTGGAGAGGGGGAGATGGAGAGAGGGAATCTTAAGTAGACTCCATGCCCAGAGCGGAGCCTGATGTGGGGCTCTGTTTCATGACCCTGAGATCATGACCTAAGCCAAAATCAAGAGTCAGACACTTAACCACTGAGCCACCCAAGCGCCAGATGAAGAAACCTTAATTCAAAAAGATTAAATGATGTAAGGTTATTCAACTAGTGAATGAAATAGTTAGGCACAGCACCCAAGTATACTGCCTCCCAAGTTTAATATTCTTTTACTAATAGCACATTCCTTGATGGTTATCGGAGTCCAATCTTCCCAAAATAAAGTTCATACTGTGTCACTTAGCATAAAAGTCTTCAATGGCCCTCTACTGTTAAGTGGAATGAAATTCCTCATCCTACAAACATGACTAAAGCCTACATCCTAGTTTTTTCTCCTACAGACACCTTTATTCCAAATTTGATATCTCTTTTGCCCCCATATAATCTCTTTCCATCTGGAATACCTTCTCTCTCCTCCCATATCACCACTTGTTAAAAACTACATCCATCTGTCAAATCCATCTTAAGTGCCAAGAATTACATAAAGCTTTCACTGAATTCCCACCACTCAAGTGAACCATAGTTCACCATTTTACCTACCATTTTACCTGTCTGAGGGCAGCTCATAACTTCTAACAGCAAGCCTGGCATATAGATGCACTCAACAAATACTTACTGAATTAAATTAGTTTTATGCTCCATCAAATTCAAGACCAAAGTAAAGAGTTATGAGGAAGAAGTAATGTCCTGACTTGTGTATGCTTAGAGAGATTTGGAACTGTCTCAGCTATCACCTCAGTTATGTCCCTAGTGTCTCTTGCATTTGCCTTGTACCTTATATCTCCACTACCCCTAGTTCAGGCTCTGGCTCTCCTCACAGTTTTAATGTCCTAATTGGTTTGTCGATCTACTATTTCTCCTCACTCCCATCCATCCCTCCACGGCTGTCAGGTTAATCTTCCAATAGTACACCTCTAATTGTTCAAACAAACAATTTCATTAACATCGTGAAACATTAGTTAAGATCCCCGCCAATACAGTCAACACCATAGGAGCACTTGCCAGTATAAAAGGCCCAAAACCCTCCAGTAGGTAAGACGCAGTATTGCACCAGCCACTACAGAATGTCAAAAATATAACTGAATGGCAAGTGAGAGTAGGAAGTCATAGGTACAGCAAACAGAAGGAAGGCTATAAAGATACACCAAAGCACCAGTTCGAACAACCAGGCTTGCTGTGTTATTTTAGGAAAAAGCATTGTCCTACTAACTCAAGAAGTGGCCAGCAACCTGACCTTTGTTCAAGGTGGCCACCAATAATCTTGACAGCAACAGTCATAAGGAACTCTTGAACATCATGGCATTAACCCTCTGGTGGTACTATAACTGACTCTTCATTCCCCTGACTACACCCCAAAGGAAGTCAAATGATCACACTGAAGCTGCAGATTTCAGGCAGGTAGAGAATGTGATGCAGTGGAATGAACATCAGCTTTAGACACAGCCTGGGTTTGAATCCTGATCTACCATTCTGTAATTACATGATCTTGAGCAAGTTATTTAGCCTCAGCTCTGACATCTTTAAAACAGTGATACTAATATCCTCATAACTGGGTGGTTTTAAGAATGGAGGGAGGTGACACATATACCGTGCCTGACACATAAGTTTATTAAATAAATACAAATGGGCCTAAAGGACAACAAAAACAGGCAAGACTTCCTACCTGGGTCAGCCCTAAATTTGCAGAACTCTTAGTTTTCAGGAAAAAAAAATCAGGACAATTCTGCGGGCCCTCTAATTGTTTTAAGGTACTCCCTTGACCTGGCAAGCATGCATTCATTCAACAATCATCACTTGAATCTCACTCTGGACTAGGCATAAAGAACTTGGGTTTTACAAAAAATAAGATTTGATTTCTCCCTAGTGTTGCTCAAAAGTTAAGACAGACAGAAACAAAAGCAAATAATCATGATGTTACAAGTGCTATAAGCTATGGGCACACAAAGGAAGGGGGTGTAAGAGAACACTTCGCTGAAGGGGTGATGTTAGGATTAATGTTGATGAGTGAGTGGCTGATAACAGGTTTCTCTTAAGGAGAGAACTATGTGATTAGTAACGTGTTCTGATAAAGCTTGCCTACAGAAGGATAGACCTTGAGAGAAAGAACTAGAAAGAGACACTAAGGGAATGCTAATCTTCTCTCCCTTAGAAACACACAGAAATTTAACTGGTAGAGAAAGTCAGAGAAGAGAGTGCAGAACAACATGAATAGGAACCAGACTTCGTGAAGGAACCAGTGAAAAACCCCTCTAGATAGACTTGCCAAAGTACTCAAAATAGCCCATTTCGATTTTTTTTTTGTATTACTACAGACTAAAGTCTCTTCTTTTCTCCAAATTGCCATCAATTTCAAGCACAAGCGTCTTGAAGTTTAGAGAAAAAACATTGAAAAAGAACAAAATAAATTCATACACAGTGTGTCACAAAAGAGAAGAGAAAGACCACCATGGAATGTGAGACAAAAGTAATATAGAGTTCAGCTGAGGAAAGAGGTCATAGCCAAAGGCACTATAAAGACCCCATGGGAGAGAATGGGACTTCCTAGGGAACACAAACACAGGGCAACAGTCACTTGGATCTAAATCTCAAAGGGCAGGATGACCTCCCTGCAGGGAGAAGAACAGCATGAAAGAAGAATAATTTCACAACACAGGAACATCATGGTAAAGAGCCAAAAAGATAAGTAGAAGAGCATAAAAGACAAGGAAAATGTGGAGCCCCCCACTTGACTGGCCTTTTTTGAGACTATTCATTTGTCAGGACAAAAAGTCTACCTTCGGGGTCAGTCTAGTATGCTGTTTCTTTGGTTCCATCTCTGCATTCCCAGGACCCTTCCTCTGCACCTCTACCACAGACTTGATGACACTCTATCTTGTACAGAGCTACTCGTGTTCAGACATCATATTCAGGAACAGGGGCCAGGGCTTGCTCATCTTTTTATTGCCAACACGTAGCATAATACACATAGTAGGCACGACACAAATACTTGTGACTGACTTTCACAAATACTCTCCTGAACTCAACTTCTGAAGACACAGTTGCAATTAAATATCTCGGTTTTCTATTCCAACCTATAATGTTATTCATTGTATGATGAATACTTGTATAATGAATAATGGTTTCCATTTATTAAATTCTCACTATATGCCAGGAATCTTACTAGATGCTTTAAGCATTACTTATTTTTTTAGAATAAGAAACAATACCATTTTATAGAACCTACAGTAGCAGCTGGTATATAGGAAATACTCAAGAAATGTTCCTTGAATTAATATATGAAGGAAAGAAAGAAGAATGGAAGGCCCAGAGAGATAAAGGAACCCGCTTTAGGTCACTCTGGCTGTTAGTGACAAGACAAAACAAATGGCCCCAGATTCCCAGATTCCCTGTCAATCTAGCACTCTTCACATTATAATATAATTGTGTTACACAGAATGATCTTGAATGTTCCTTTCTGCTTATAGTAGGCTAAATAATGGTCCCCCAAAGATGTCAATGTCTGAATCCCAGGATTCAGACAACCTATGAACATGCTACTTTAAATGGTAAAAGATATTTGCAGGTGTGATTAAGGATTTTGAGATGAGACATTATCCTAGATTACCCAGGCTGATCCAATTAAAAAAAAAAAAAAAAAGTGTTCTTACCAAAGGGAGACAGACTGAGATTTGACTACAGAAAAGAAATGTCAAAGTGATATGGCAGGAGAAAATCTGAACCAGACATTCTAGCTTTGAAGACAGAGGAAGAGGCCATGGCCCAAGAAATGCAGGCCGCCTCTGGAAGCTGGAAAGAGCAGGAAACAGACTGCCTCAGAGTTTCCAGAAGGATGGTAGGCCTGACAACACCTTGAATTTAACCCAGTAAAACTTATTTCAGACCTCTGTCCCCCAGAACTGTGAGGTAATAAATCCATGTTGTTTAAAGCCACTAAATTTGTAGTAACTTGTTGTAACCACAATAAGAAACTAATATACTGCTCTAATAATCTTAAATAATAGGTCACAAATGTCATACAAGTACTCTCTGAGTCTTAACTCATTCCATAGTTTTCTATCAGATGTTTTGTGTCATGATAGAAACATAAACTTACATTCATTACTAAACTAATAATATGTAATGCCCCCTTCTCCAAGAATTTTGAACACTCTTCTGGGAGAAGATATTCTCTTGCCGTCCAGTTTCTATTATTGCTACCAAAATATAGCTTTCATTCTAATATTTCCTGTATGAGGAATCTGATTTTTATCTCTGGTTACTTTTCAGATATATTTCCCCCCTCTGGTATTCTACAGTTTCATTGAAAGACTGAGTCTTATTTAACCTGATTAGGATTTTTATATTTTCTGAATCTGAGGATTCATGTCTTCCAAGTCTGGAAAATTCCCAACCATTATCTCTCTTCAGTATGACCTTTTTCCAGTTCTCTCTACCTTGAATTCCTATTAGACATATAATGTATTCTTTCATTTTGTCCTTTTTGATAATGGTTTCAGAAAAGAAAGATATGGATAATCCAAAACAACAAACAAACACCAACTAAAGAAACCCCATAGAAGTCTTGGAGATATGTCCCCAAGCCCAATCTCTAGACTAAAAGACAGAGATGTCTAATACCAATGAAATACTTGTTAGGACAGCCAAAAATTTGTCAATTTTTTAAGTATTTAGGGCTGACTTTTTAGTTAAATCAAATGAAGGGCCCATCATGATATAGTTCTCTATAAAATTTTTTAAGGATAGAAATAGTCTTGGATCAATTTTTATTGTGTAATATTTCATACAGACAAAAAGCACATATAAAATATACAATAATGTATAAAGTATAAACATACAAACTGTCAGATTAACTACAATCCTGTTTAAGAAACACAATACTACAAATAGCTTTTTAGCCAACTATGTGTGTCACCTCAATCCAATTCCTATAGAAACATGAATTCCTTTAACATCTCTACCAAAAATAACTACCCAAATTTTATGCCTATAATTCCCTTTCACAAATATGTTTATTACAAAACAATACACTGTTCAGCTTTGCACAGTTTGAACTGTAAGTGGAACCATTCTGTTTGTATTCTTCAGCATCTTACCTGTCTTGTTAGACACTGTGCTTGTGAATTACATCAGGTTCATGTATGTAGGTGTAGTTCATTTATTTTGATGCTTTTCACAATTCCACCACATAAGTAGATTAAAATTTATTTATCTACTATCCTATTTATGGATTCATATAAATGTTTATAGCTTTATTCTTACACATAATACTACTCCACATACTCTTGTACCAGTCTATTAGAAAACTACAAGATTTTCTTGAGGGTTTATAATTAAATTTAGGGACCCATGGGAAATTTTTTATATTAGTTATCTATTGCTGTATAACAATTTCACCACAAACAGCAACATAAAAAGACACACATTTATCATTCCACAGAGTTTTTTGAATCCAGAACCCCAACAGAGCTTAGCTAGATCCTTGCCTTTATGGGTCATTCATAAGGCTGCAGTCAGGGGATCAGCTAGGGTTAAGGTCTCCTTGGACTTTTCAAGTGGGGAAGAATATGTTTCCAAGTTCATGTGCTTTGTAATGAGATTCAATTCCTCAGAGGATATTGGACCAATGGCCTCATTTCCTTGCTAACTATTCACCCTCAGCTGCTTGTAATGTAGGCCTCAGCATAGGACAAGGCACAGTGTAGCAACTTGCATCATCAAAGCCAGAAAGCAAGAGCATCTGCTGGCAAAATGGGAGTCAGAATTTTATGTAATCTATTTACACAAGTGACAGCTCATTACTTCCACCATATTCTATTGAAACATGTCACTGGTCCTGCCCACACTCAAGGCAAAGGAAGTTACACAAAAAATGGAAATACCAATAGGTAGGGATCATTGGGAGCCATAATACAGTCTTGTCTACCAACACTTGTCTTAAACCACACAACGTAATCCCAAATTGTTTTCCAAAGTAGTTATATCAATTTATACTCCCACCCACAATAACTAAAAATGCTTGATTTTTTTTTACATCCTCATCAGTATTATTGTCACACATTTTTATTGCCATCTATTAGATATAAAATATGTCATCTAGTTACTGTTTTAAGTTTCATTTCTCTGCTTACTAATGAAACTTAACATCTTTTCACAGATTTAAGAGTCATTCTTGTTTTCTGTTCTGTGAAATTACACTTTCAGTTTAGTCTCTTGCTCTTTTTTCTATTGTCTTGTTTTACTCATTGCTTTTCATATGTTCTTTTACTATTTGCTAATATGGATTCTAATACCTTGCCTATTTTATGCATCAAAATACCCTTTCCCAATCTGTGGCTTCTAGTTCTGCTTTTTTTATGGTTTCATAATATTTTATCTTAATTTTTATGTCTGAATTTATCAATATTTTAATTTTTTTGTTTGGAATATGATGCAAGATCCTGAAGCCATAAAGATATTATGCTACAGTTTCTTACAAGTTCTAAAAATGTTTTCCTACACATTTAAGTTTTAACCCATTTGGAAATTTTTTGTGATGTAAAGAAGTCATCAATTATTTTTCCACATGAGAATCATTTGTCCCAGAAGCATTTATGGGGCAGTCTATCCTTGTCCCAGGATAGACTAATATGCAATCATATATTAAGTTCCCCATATATGTGAGCCTATATCAAAATCTGTTCTTATCTTTCATTGTGCTATTGCTCAAAATATCAATATAACGTCACCTTGTATACTAAAGCTTTGCAATAATTATTGATATTAGGTAGGGCAAGCAGCCCTCTACATCTCCAAAACCACTCTTTCTCCTCAGAATTGTCTTAGCTATCTCTAAATTTATTAAAATAAGCTTGTTGGGGTGCCTGGATGACTCAGTCAGTCAAGGGCTCAACTCTTGATTTCAGTTCAGGTCATGATTTCAGTTCAGATCTCAGGGTTGTGAGACTGAACCCCATATCAGCCTCCACACTGGCACACTGGGCATGAAGCCTGCTTAAGATTCTTTCTCTCTCCCTCTGTCCTTCCTCATAACTATTCATATGTACTCTCTCTCTAAAAAAGAAAAAAAAAGAAAAAAATGCTTGTCAATTTTATTACTGAAAAAATCTCCTGGATACTAGAGTAATATGGAAAAATAATATTAAAAATTAATCCTTATATAGTGTGTGAGGCACTGTTTTAAGTGCTTTATATATACTAACTCATTTATTACCAAGTACTAACTTATAATGCAGATACTATAAGAGGAAACCAAGACCTAGAGAGGGGTTGTACAGATTATATATGCAAAGATAACTAAGACTACAAAACTAATAAGTTATAGGGCCAGGATTCAAGTACAGGTATTCCTACTCCAGAAGCTTTTATTACATAACCTTTTGTTTATACTTCCTATATTAGTTTCATGTGGCCTATAACAAGAGAAATATATTGTATCACAGTTCTAGATGCTAGAAGTCCAAAAAGCAAGGGGCCATCAGGACTAAGTTCCCTCCAAAACCTATAGGATAAGGATCCTTCCTTTCCTCTTCCAGCTTCTGAAAGTCCCAGACACCCCTTGGCTTATGGCAATATAATTCTGATCTCTACCTCTGTCTTCACATTATTTTCCCTCTATGCATGTCAGTTTCTATGTACAAAAAACACATTTTTATAAGGATGCCAGTATTTAGTGGTATTTTGGCCTCGTTGTGAACTATCACTTTTTTCCATACTTTTAGAAGACATCCTAGTAGAAACTTTACACCATCTCCTGGGGTTCTTGCATCCCAGGAAAGTGTTCTAAAAATCAATAAACACCTCCTTATCCCATTTTAATTTCTGACTCTCTTGATCAAGCACCCTTGGAACATAGTCTCACATATTCTTCACTGGCTCCTGCTAGTACATATCTGGCTGGGTCATATAGTTCCTTGGAGTGTGCTCCCTTTCTTTATCAGGTCTAGTATATTTCCAGTTGGATTCTACAGCAGCTTTAGCCTAGTTATAACCCTAATGGCCAGGAGGAAAGCTGAGGCAGATCCTAATTATAAGGATATCCTACTTCTGCACCCTCACATGTTTCAGGGAATTAAGGGGAGGGGTAACAACCCAAAGATCCCCATTCCAAGTGTCAGAGTCCCACTCTTTCCTAACTGGGATCTTCACCTTGGTGTAGTACACATGCCTTCATTGGAAGTTAACTACTTTTTGGAGCTCAAATACTCTTTAATTAAGTCAGAAGCCTGGTCCTCAGCTTTCTCTCACCTCTCATTACAATAGATATAATCCTCTTTACTAGCTCCCAAAGAGGTCCTCAGACTTTTACATTTGGCTTTCAACTGCCTGTCACTGTTTTTTACTTATTACTTCTACCAGGTCTTACAAATACCTAATACTTCACACTAGCTAATACACTGACTTATAGCAAAACACCCCAAATCACCACCAAAGTTTTCATGACTGGACCACCTCCTTTGCCAGAGACTATCTGGGCTCTTTCTGCCACCAAGTGATATGATCCTCACTGCCCTCTGAGTAGTAAACTATACAACTCCAAAATCCCATCTTATCTCCAGGTTTCTTGGCCTATTCCTGGTATGAACTGCTAAGTTTGGGTTCTTCAAAAAGCTGATCCTGAGGGGTGCCTGGGTGGCTCATAAGCCTCTGCCTTCGGCTCAGGTCATGATCTCAGGGTCCTGGGATGGAGCCCCACATCCAGATCACTGTTCAGCGGGGAGCCTGCCTCTCTGCCTATTTGTGATCTCCCTCTCTGTCAAATAAATAAATAAAATCTTAAAAAAAAAAAAAGCTGATTCTGAAACTGAACTTAGTGTTCAGAATATTTATGAGGAAGTGTTCTTGGAACAAAACAGAGGATCATAGGGGAAGAGAGGAAAGAATAAAATGATGAAATCAAAGAGGGAGACAAATCACAAGACTCTTAATCATAGGAAACAAACTGAAGTTTGCTGATGGGGAAGGTACTGAGGGGGACGGGGTAGTTGAGAATGGACATTAAGGAGGGCACATGATGTAATGAGCACTGAATGTTATATAAGACTGATGAATCAATGACCTCTACTTCTGAAACTAATAATACATTATATGTTAATAATTGACTTTAAATTAAAAAATAAATAAATAAAGATAATCCTTGGAAGAAAAAAGGAAGTGTTCTTGGGATTAACACCTGTGAAAAAGAGGGAGAGGGAGTCGAGGGGGAATGTTTATGTACAATGCAAGCCCAGAAACCTAAGCCAAACCTATGGGAAGCTCTGAATCTGAACTGAGCCATTCAAATTGCCCCACACTGAACCCAAATAGCTGGCCTTTATAGCCCAGCCTCGGTCACTGGAAGTGAGCTGCCTGGGGATAAGGAAGCCTGTGGTTCTCTGTAGCTGAGGTACTCCTGAAAACATTGACAGACGAACACTGTTCACTAACAGCACTCCAGAAAGCTGGGGCAAAAAGTACTTCCTGAAAGAAGGATCTACGTGGCATGCGCCCATGACCACCAGGCTGGTTTTTCAAAACATCTAATAAAACTGACCTTTATCTGACAAGTTTGATACAAAAGTAAATAAGGTAAATGAGACAAAAAAAAAAAATATTAGGAATGAAAATGGGACAAAAATAGAGTGCTGTAAACAAATTTATGCCAGTACATTTGAAAACTACCACATATAAAAAACGACTCAAAAAAATACTGAACAAAACTCTACTTTTAGGAAAGTGAGTTAGTAGTTAAAAAAATACTCTGCAAAAACACCATGCCGAAAATGAGTTTTACCAAATGGTGAAATAATTCTGAAGTTAAACAAACTCAGACAAAGAAAAAAAAACGATAGAACATTCCCCAAAACATTTTTAAATTTTAAAGTAATGTTACATCGTTCCCAATTAAGCAAACATTAACTATATGTACATAAAAATACACAATATAGGTTTGTAGTGAAATATATTAATATGTAATGTATATTTTATGTTTATATATTATCTATACTACATATAACTAAATATTTTATACACATACATATTCTCATATATACATGTTACAAAAAATATAGAAACTAAATATCCATAAGTTAACAATGGTTGCCTAAGAGTGGTAAAATGGTAACTTTAATTTCATTTTCATGGTTTTTGTGTGCTACAAATTTCTATAATGAATGTGCACTATTTTAATCAGGGAAACTTATTATTTTTAGTAAAACTAAAAGATCTATATCCCCATTCACCATAGACTCATTTAACAGATTCAGTTAAGAGACTCATGAAGGGGCGCCTGGATGGCTCAGTCATTAAGCATCTGCCTTCGGCTCAGGTCATGATCCTGGAGACCCAGGATTGAGCGCCGCATCTGGCTCCTGCTTGGTGCGAAGTCTGCTTCTCCCTCTCTCACTCCCCCTGCTTGTGTTCCGTCTCTAGCTGTGTTTCTCTCTGTCAAATAAATAAAATCTTAAAAAAAAAAAAAAAGACTCATGAAAATTTTGCTAAGTGCATTTGTTCTTGAGACAAATGGTCTAACGTACACATTAACTAGCTACGCATTCTTCCAGATTTTCTAAGTTCTATCTTCTATGACAGGAAAGCAAAACTCCTAGAGCATGTTATCTCTTCCCTCTGACAAAGCATTAAAAGAAGAATGATTGGAGCACCTGAGTGACTCAGCAGGTTAAGCATCTGCCATCAGCTCAGGTCATGATCCCAGAGTCCTGGGACAGAGCGGGACATTCCGCTCCCTGCTCAGCAGGAAGTCTGCTTCTCCCTTTGCCTGCTGCTCTCCCTGCTTGTGCTCTCTCCCTCCTTCTCTCTCACTCTACCTCAAATAAATAAATAAAAATCTTTAAAGAAATGATTTGGGGATGCCTGGGTGACTCACTTGGTTGAGTGTCTGACCTGATTTTGGCTCAGATCATGATCTCATGATCCTGAAAGCGAGCCCCACATGTGGCTCCTCGCTCAGCAGAGAGTCTGCTTAAGATTCACCCTTTCTGCCCCTCCCCCTGCACATGCATGCTCTCACTCTCTCTCTCTTATTCTCTCTCTCAAATAAATAAATAAATCTTAAAAAAATGATTTTCAAATCAGTGGTGTGAGTTTAGACAAGCTGCTTATACTTCTTCGTTTTTAGTTTCCTCAACTATAAAGGAAGAAACTAGATTATGGGGTCCCAGTGTTCTTTCTAGCTCTAAATCCTGTTCTTCCCAAAGTGCCTTCACTAGGTACACCCACTGCCCTTATAGAAAATTTAAACACAAATCTTCCATTTGAACAGAGATGTATTCTCCTATAAACCACAGTTGACATGTATATACACTTAATCACTCAATGTCATGATCTAAGTCCAGGAAAAACAATTTCCCTGATTGTGAAATATAAAACCCAAATACGCACAAGATAACCAGGGTTATCTGTGAGTGGTATAAATTTTTTTACTCCCTACAAAATGCAAGGCTTTGGCATAAGGGTGGTGAGAAAAAAATTAAGAAAATATATTACCTGTTCTCAAAAATATTGCAGCTTAGTAAATATTGACAAGTATATATATGTGTATAATGCAAATTGCAAAGTATAGAACAAAAAACACTGTATTCTCTTGACATTTGAAAATCTGCAGTTCAGTTTATTCAAAAGCAAATTTGAAAGCCTGTATGTTGCAATTTGCCAAGATATTTTTATTGGGGAATTATCCAGAACACAGATATTGAACCTCATTCACAGAATTACCTAAGCCAAACTGGCATTCTGGAAGCTTATTTTAACAGATGTCAGTTGCCAGTATAATATAGCGCATGTTATATCTTCAATAAAATTTAATGATCAAATTAAATAAAATATATTTACTTGTATGCATTTTAATTGCTCCCTATGTAACAAAAGGACTCCATTTTCAAATTGCAATTGACCTTTGAACAACACAGGTTTGAACTGCGTGGGTTCACTAATACATACTTTTTCAATAATATAGTGCAGTAAATGTATTTTCCTTATGATTTTCTTAATATTTTCTTTTCACTAGTTTATTGTAAGAATGCAGTGTATAATACAGATAACATACAGCATAGGTGTTAATCAACTATTTGTTATCAGTAAGGCTTCTGGTCAACAGTAGGCTACTAGTAATTAAGTTTTTAGGGAGTTAAAAGTTATATGCCAATTTGGGCTGGGAGTGGAGCGGGTTCAGTGCCCCTAATCCCTGTGTTGTTCAAGGGTCAATTGTATATTCTAATATGAGTGTGAATCTTCTCTTGCTTCTTCTGGAATCTAACATAAAGCTCTCTGCTTCACAGCTGACGTCATTGGGAAAATAATAGGATTTACAGTGTACATTCATTTGTAACGTTAATAATAATAATGGCTGACATTTATTTAGTGACTACTATATCCCAAGCACATGTAAAAGCAAGGTTCTGGAGCCAAATGGTCTGGAATTCAATCCCTTTTCCATCTTTTAGTAACTACATGTTATTTGTCTTTCCAAAAATTAACTGAGTCATCTATAATATGGCAATTAAAATAGTGTCTACTGCACAGGGTTTTGATGAGGATTAATTAATTAAATAGAAGTAAAATTCAAAACAGAGCTTTGTTATGCAATAACTGCTGAATATTGGTAGCTATCTTCATTATTATCAACACTAATTCACACAACAACCACATGAAATATTCACTGTCACAGTACTCATGTATGAATAAGAAACAGGCATAGAAAAGTTAAAAAGTGCCCCCCAAGACACAAGGACAGTCAATGTGAAGCTGGGGTTTCAATATAGATAGTTTAACTCCAGAAAACATAATCCTAATAATATAACCAACAAATATTTATTAAGCATCAAATATGCTCCAGGCTCGGGGCGCCTGGATGGCTCAGTCAGTTAAGCAACTGCCTTCAGCTCATATCATGATCTCAGGATCCTAGGACTGAGCCCTGTGTTGGGCTCCCTGCTCAGTGCAGAGTCTACTTCTCCCTCTCCTTCTGCCCCTCCTTCCTGCTTACATGCACTCTCGCTCTCTCTCAAATAAATAAAACCTTTTGAAAAAAAAAAAAAAAACACAGTCCAGGCTTAGGTCTAGATGCTTGGAATACAACAAAAAAACAAAACCATCAGGTTCTCTGTTCTAGTGGAATTTAATCTTCTGTGTTGCCCACAGGAACTGAGCTGCTCATGATGTCTAGGTTTGATAGTACCATCAGAACAATGCCTTAAGAGGAGCTTGAAGAGCTTGACCTGAGATGTTCATGGCAACTTAGAACTTTCTGGGGCTGGAAGCTCCATGAAGACCCAGCGGGTGAGAAGGCACATCCCGGCAACAATCCAGTGAACGTAACCCTAGGCAAGAGCAACATCCTCCGGCAGGATCAGTCATTGCTCAGGGTCTACTTCTTCTGTATTTTGATCTTATGCTTCCCTGTTTCCCCCGGGCTCTCATCTGCAACTCCTCTCCTGCTTCAGCTCACAGCACCTTCCCGTGACCTCCAAGTAATTAGATCTGGCTGCCACTCAAGATCCCACCTCATAGCTGATGAACTAAGCATCACTCCCTCGGTGCTTTCTAGGACTAACACTGTAAACACTCTGGCTTCCCCTCTGTCCTGCAGGCCTTGAGCCAAACATAACAATAGGACAAAGCCTCCCAACTTCTAAACAATGCATCTGAAACTAAATTTCAGAAGGAAGCCTGAGTATCAACCTATAGCTGACTAAACAATAAGAAAATTTCTCAAAGTGATAATCCCAGCTTCTGCATTCCTTCCCTCCACCCACATCCAACCTCCCCCCACCCCTGTCACACACACACACACACACACACACACACTACCTGGAAGCACAGCCAGGTTCTAACATGGCAGCCTGCCCATCTGCTCAACAGAGCTGCCTAAAACAGAAAATAAATCCTCTGCTCATATGGTTGACAAGCTGGATGACTAATTACAAGGAAGACCAGTAATTTATTGGAAGAGAAATTGAGGTCATT
Organism: Spilogale gracilis; assembly: GCA_004023965.1. Lineage (NCBI taxonomy): Eukaryota > Metazoa > Chordata > Mammalia > Carnivora > Mephitidae > Spilogale > Spilogale gracilis. The sequence goes on from PITA01013883.1 coordinate 51,198, forward strand.
TAGGCAGGATTTAAATACTTTTTCCTAGCCAATTTTTCAAATTGACTTAAAGAAATGTCGCTCTCTAACAAGTTGGAAGTGCGTCAAAGCCATAATCTGACTCCATTCCATTCTTTACTCAGGTTCTCTGTTCTCCTGCCATTTCTCCATACGTTAATTGAATACTGGATGTTTATGCTACACATTACCCAGCACTTTTTGCACTTATATTAATTTCTCTTCATGATATACTATTTGGGAGGAAAAACAACTCAATCAAAAGGAACATGATTCAAAGTCAGAGCTATAAACTAACACCCCAGTGTGTCACTTAGTAGCCATGCCCTTGGGTCGATCACCGCTCCGCCCTCAATTGCACTATCTGTAAAACTGGGTAGCACCTACCCCAAATATTCCCAGCAGTGTTTGAGGTCAAGTGAGATATAAAGATTGCATTCATGTGACCATGAAAATCATAAATCTCCATATAATGGTTATTACAGAAGAGACATACTGATACTTTCCCATACATGGACCACACACAAGAAATCATTGCAGAAAATGAACTAAACATGGGAAATGTTACTTTTTATTTATTCTGGGGTAAATACTTCTCTGAGCCTCAGTTGTCTCACAAATAATTCCACCATTGGGAGAACTGATACATACAAAGGAAAAGAGGTTTGGCAGTCAGGGATGTCTTCCCTAAGGATGTGACATTTGGCTGAGCTGGGAAAGAAGCCGTAGGTATTAACTGGCTATGGAGGACTGCAGGAAGAGCAGCACGCAGGCTGACCGCCCACCCCAGGCTAAGTGAACCCAGTAGAGCTGGACAGCCAATGGGACTACGGTGGGAGCAGACACTGGAGAGCCAGTCACGGCTGCATCACGCCAGAGCTTAGTGGCCACATAAAGGATGTGGGACTTTATCTTAACATCTGCAGGAGACCCACACATACTACCAGAGGAAACCTCTTGAAGCCTGACAGATCCTGTCACTACTTTCAGCAGGTACTTCTAGCGATGACATCCTCAGACCAAATTCTCAATGTTGTGACCTCATTCTAAGGGCTGCCATTTGCAAGCAGCCTCCTCAGTCCTCCCAAACATACAGGATCGCTCAGGGTTCTGAACTTGCCTACAACTCAGGCGCTCTCCTAGTGTGTTTTCATGTTTTCCCTCCTGTTATAATTATTTGCATATTTGTCTTCTTTCCTATACCTGAGTCATAATCTCTGTGAGCATATGGATCACGCCCCAATCAGCTTTGTGGTCCATGTGCCTCATTCAGGATGGGAGTGAATGAAGAGTAAGGGAGGACAGGCAAAATAAAAACACAAAAGTGACCTCATCACTAAGCACAGGATATTCTATCTTTAGCTCTTAATATGAGAGTCACTGATAGTACCTCTATAAAAGCAAAATAGCATCTGAGGAATCATCATTTTTACCTGCAGCTAATTTCCAAAATATAATGCAGCTAATAAGCATTTCACATATTTTGGCTGTCACACAGCTATCACCTATAATGTGTTAGAAATCTAGCAAGTTCTTCCACAAACTAAAACATACATTTTTCTCTGGGAAAGATAGGGTGTTTTTAACTGTTCTTGGTAGGTTATTTAAGGAAATCTAAAGTACAAATAATCAGAGTTGCATAAATTATATGAAACCTATCCTTAACCATGCATATTTTCCCCCTGCAGTTGAGATATCTAATCAGTTAGCATTAGTTTTTCTTTTGAACTTTCAGATAGGTTAATCTTTCAAATCTTAATGTGCATATTCATTTAAGGCTCATCTATGGTTAAAAAATTAATTCTCTTGTCTTAGTTTCATATATTAGCAGGAACAAAGGGGCCTAGTAATTGCCCATTAGGACCACATCCTATAAGGCTCCAGGCTTTTCCAGAGGCTTGGGTATCTATGCTTAGGTATCCATGGATATATGTATGTCCATACATATATACTAGTAAAAAAGACTCTGCAGGCCCTTTGTAAACATTCTGTGTTTAATAACACAGAAGCACCACGTAAGATTTTTTTTAACTAAGGCATTAGCTTAAAAATTCAGGACAGGAAAATGCTTACCTATAATAATATTAAGTTTACAGATATGTACAGAATTTGGTAAAACATGATACAAAAGAAGTCTAAGGTCATATGGAGACATTATACTGATGCAGGGTGTTCCAATGTCTTTGAAGTGAAAAAAAAAAAAACAATGTCTACAATGAAGGCCTCCAAATTAGACAAGGTTAGAGTAAGAAATTAGAAATTAAGAATCAGGAAAGGGGGTAAGTAGATGATAGAGCATGGGTGGTGGGGATGGGGGACTGGGTGGTGTGGGGGTGATAGTGTGAGCAGAGAAAATAACATGCCCTTAGTGTTGACCATGAATAGTTAGCCACGTGGTCCCAAAGGCTTAACTCCAGCCAATTCATCCAAGACCAACACCACCCACAGCCAACATACGACGGGGATAAAGTACCCGGCAGCCAGGCACTTTCCAAGCAATGCAGTGGACCCTCAGTCTGTCCCCACCGGATGCTCATGTGTACGGCTGCTTGACACACTGATGTGTTATGCCATTAAGTCTTTAACAAGTGCCAGGCTCTACTCCTTACTGTGGGAACACCACACTGAGTAAGATGAAAGTTGTAATGCTGAAAGGAACTTTGCAAAGGAATAAATGGGATACTGTAAGAAAAATAAGAGGGCCAGGAGGCTGAACAGGTAGAAACAGTAGATGGTAGTGAGGGGATCAGATTACATTTTACAAATATACCAACGTGTTCATTTTTTCTCCAAATTTTTATTTAAATTGTCATTAGTTAACATTATAGTTATACCAATGTATTACAAATGTTAACTGAAATATCATCTTCTCTGGCCACACTTTAATTTGGAGCTAAATTAAACATAAAAGGGTGAGAATTGGAGACAGCTTTTGTGTCCCAGATATGGTATGCTTAGCTTATTAACAGCTCTTGAGTGAGTATGTCTACATATAATTTCAATAAAATAAAAAGTTTAGATTTTATATGTACATCTCTGTGAATTTGATCAATGTATACATCCATATAATCACCACTCTATAATCGAGATATAAAACATTCCCATCACTCTAGAAAATCTCCCTCATGCCCTTTTAGCCAACAGCTCCCCACAGATGGTTTCTAACACTATAGATAGGATTTACCTGTTCTAGAACTTTGTATAAATTGAATCACACAGAAGATACTCTCTGATGGCTGATAATCATTCATTCAGCATAATGTTTTTGAGATTAATTTGTGTGGTTGTGCGTATGAATAATTGCTGTAAAGTACTCCATTGTATTAATATGCTAATGTGTTTATCTATTCACCTGTTGGTATACACTTGGCTTTCTTCAAGTTTAGGACTATTATGAAAATAGATTCTACAAACATTCTTGTACAAGTGTTTTTCATGTATATGTGGTTTATTTCTTTTTGGTTAAATACTTCGGAGTAGAATTAGTAGATCATATGCTGACTCACTACAGAGAATGAACTAGGAACAAAATTAGACTCAGAGAGACTAGGTAGGATGTTTATAGAACAATTCAGGTGACGCATGAGGATGTCTTGAGCTAAGATAGTAAATAATAAAGGGAAAGGAAGAACATGCATGGAATTCAGACGTATTGAAGAAGGAGATCTGGAAGGGTGTGTTAATTGATTGCCTGTTACAAATGGTGAGTATAAGGAAACCAATAAAAGTTTATGTTCCAGTTTAGGACTTGGGCACTGTGTGTGGGTAGAGAGGCTTTTTATGAAGAAGGTAAAAAAAAACTGTGAGAGGTACAAATGCCCAGTACAACAGGGGCCAAAGTCCCTTCCTGATTGCCTCAGTACATCAGAGTCACACAATTAGGCTCCATAAACTGGCTAATGATTTGGTACCACTTCAACCCAATATTCTTTAAATATTCAACTAATAGTTATTTAGTGGAAGCAGCAGAAGCTTTTTATTTATACAATTATATAAAGACATGTATATAATAGCATGAAATTATTTCTTAAAAAAAGATTTATCTGTTTATTTACTACCACAGACAAAGCAGCCAACAGCTAGGAAAATTGCGGGGGGGGGGAGATAAAACGTTTCCCATTTTTGTGTAATACTCAATTTTTCTCTCTAGTTTTCTTTTTTCAAATTTGTTTGAATGGTGAAAATTAGAAAATTTCCAAGGGCTGACATTTAAGAGTTTGAAATGTATTGATTCCTGGATTCCTGGTAAACGGCATTAACAGTGCATTTTTTTTTTTATTGTTACTAAAGTTTTTTTTTTTTTTTTCCAGTGTTTCAAGATTCATTCCCCATTCCCCACACCCAGTGCTCCACGCTTTAGGTGTTCCCAGTATCCACCACCAGGCTCTCCCATCCCTCCACCCCCCTCCCTCCAAGTCCCTCAGTTTGTTTCTGTGTCCAAAGTCTCTGTTGTTTCGTTTCCCTCCCTAGATTACCCTAGTTCCCATTTGCTTTCCTTCTCCCACTGTCCTCCAGTTTGCCCCTCATGCACCGCAA